>VONZ01001581.1:0-122352 GCA_012976165.1 Labeo catla | reverse complement strand
TTTTCGTTTTTCTGAACAAACAAACCAACGAAAAAAAAAAAAAACGAATAAAGGAGATATTTTCTAATTTCTTTTTATTTCATTTCAAATAAAAAAAATGATCAAAACGTACACCCGACAGACTGCTGCTCTGACACACTGAACTAAATGATCCCTGCAGAAATAAACAGTGTATGCTTTAACTCATGACGACAGAACCTTTTGATGTGTTTAATGATTAAAAGAAGCTGAAAGAAGAGTTAAGGGTCTCTGTGTCTCATTCTCTGTCTGGTTTTTGTCTGTCTGCAAAAAAAAAAAAAATCTTCCTTAGTATTTTTGTCTTGTTTTCTAGTATAAATATCTAGAAATTCTTTAACCCTTGTATGGTGTTCATATTTTTGTTACTCAGCCAGTGTTCGTGGGTCTGGTGAACCCGCTGCATTTTTGGGTTTTTAATTCAACACAATTAAAAAATATATGTTAAAATACTCAACAGTATCATTTTTCTTTTGACAAAAAGTGAAAACGGGTCCCACAGACCTGAACACCATACAAGGATAAGATAAGATAAGATATTATAAATAAAATAAATATAATGTCTTGTTTCCTGAAAAAAAATTATCCAAATTTTGTTAGGTTTTGCTTAAAACAAGATAAATTATCTGCCAATGGGGTAAGAAAAATAATCTTAATTCAAAGGCTAAACAAGATTATATTTCTTTCCCCACTGGGAGATATTTTGCTTGTTTTAAGCAGAAAACAAGAATAGTTTTGTCTTCTGTATTCACATATATTATTTATTCTTTCATATTATGCTAATTACACTTGCACTTATTTCTATCTATATTACGGTTTCATTTTGTGTTGTGTTGTATCGTCTTCACAGCTTTAAAATCTGTTCATGACCATCTTAAAGGTGCAGTATGTGAGATTGACAGCTAGCGGCTGAAATAGGTACTGCAGTCCAAATTCACAATATTGGAGAGAGTCTTAAAAATTAAGATTCCAAAAAAAATTCTGGAATAAATCATATTAAGACATCTTTAAATCTTTTTTAGACTGATTTCCAATTTCAACATTATTTGTTCTTTAGACATTCCTCTTTAAAAGAAACCGTCAGCTCAATGCAAAGTGACCCACATTTTGTTTTTGACGAGTGATATTCCTGTACCGTTCAACAATTAAGATTTGTATTAATTTATTAACATTTATTAAAATTAAGATACCAAACGAAAAGTCTGTTAAGCACCCAAATCTAAAAAGACATTAAGATATCTTTAATAAATCCTGAGTTACAGGTTTATAAACTTGGGAAAAGAATTAAAAAGTGCTTTTTACCATTTTTTTAACTGTTTTACCATTTTTTGACGATTGCTAAAATTGACAGATTTTACTAATGGAGCTAACAAAAGGAGTAAAAATAACATGATTCTGCCATCTTTCTGAAGTCATTTTTACCCTCCTGTAATTTGGCTGTAATTACTCAGTAAATATATGTCTTCATTCATGTATTTCTTTCACCAGGGAAAAAAAATAAAAAATCAAAACAATTTGAGCCAGGGACCTCTGGTTGACACAGAATGACCCAACTGTGTTCACGACAAGTAAACTAATACATAGCCTTTGATCTCAGAGCCCTTCAAATTATAATAAAGATGATAATTATTAATGTTTAGATATGTTAGCTTGAACTATGTTGTTTAAGAACAAACCAGCCAGAAATTCAATTAAATAACAAGGTTAAATAAAGGTTTACTGTATGTTATTGACTGTGGTCTCCTTACCATGACATGTTTGTCAGTTGAGTTCAGGTACATAGTCTCTTTGCAATAGTATGGTTTGAATGTTAGTACATGTTTGCAAATTAATGTATTATTGAAAACTTTAGGTTAACCTAAATATAAATCACTCAATGAGAAAATATGAATGAAAGGTGCACAATTTAACCTTGTTTATAAAATTGTGAGTTTACATCATATGAAGAGGAAGCAGCATCACCTGTGTAGATTTTTACATCACCTGTGTAGATAGTTTTTTTTTTTCATTTGCAAGTGTCATCAGACAGTTTGCATACAGGAACAAACTGTACAGACCCTTTCTGTAGGGCCTGTTTCCACCATATTCAAATTAACACACATCCAGAACATGACAGTAACAAAGAGCAACACAGAAAAACATCAGAAAAACACATCAAGGAGGAAGAGAAAGGAAAAGGGATTTTTTAGAGTAATAAACAAATGATGTGATGCTGAATGAGGGATGAGAGCAGATATAATAATCACACTAAAGCTGCAGACAGAAACATCAGACTCAGGACAGAAACACACGACCTCTAAAGTAAGAACAACTCACATGTTCATTCTTTAACTAGAATTAGACTCTGACATGTTAATATTGTCTTAATCATTGTGTACGGTGCATTTATGTTCCTGTTGAGATGGATTTTTAATTATCGCTGAAATCATGTTTTACACCAAAATTAATCTGTGAACATTTGAAATCTGAGTTTATCTGTATTTTTCTGATTCAGAAATGGACCAAACTCTATTTTTTATTCTTCTTCTCACTGGTGAGTGTGTTTGTGGTTTTATTTATGGTTTCTAGTTTCATTAGGTTTGATCCTGTTATGAAAGGCATTAAAGCAAAGTCTCTCTTTCACAGCTCTCTGCTCCGTATCTGAATGTGTTCAGCGTCAGTATCACTTTATAAATGAGATGAAGAACTGGACTGAAGCTCAGAGATACTGCAGAGAGAAATACACAGATCTGGCCACCGTTGACAACATGAACGACATGAACGAGCTGAAGAAGAGAGTGAACGACAAAAGTGTTTAGTCTGTCTGGATTGGGCTGCAGAAGACGGGTTGTTATAAATGGCAGTGGTCTTCAGGTGAACCTGCGCTCTATCTGAACTGGGCTACTGGACAACCAGATGGCAATGCTAATTGTGCTATGATGAAAAATGGACAATGGCATGATTTGACATGTAGTTATAACCGACCTTTCATCTGCAACAACAGTGAGTTAATTTGCGCACCATATACCACATTTTAATGGAATAATAAACAGTATTAATATTTAATTTGATTGTGACTGTGGATATTTCTCACACTTTCAGTGTATAAACAATTTCTGTATCAACATATTTGCCTGAAGAAAAACTTCATTCACTGAACACTGATCTTTTGTTGTCCTGCTGTATGATAATTTGTCACAGTGGAAAAACTTTCCATCAAAGAGCCTAAAAATCTTAGAGATCCAAATTGATCTTATATTAATAACACACATACAGCAGTGACTAGAGGTGATTCAGCTTGATATTTTCAACCTTCAGTATCTCAGCACAAACCTACAAGGGCTTTGTTTTTCATACGTAGATCAACTTAATTTCCATTACAATATAAACCCCCATTGCTGAGAAATGTAATGTAGTGATTTAATAGTGAAGATATTTTGAAATAAAAGTCAGGGTTGACATCAAGTTTCTGTGGATCTAAATGTTGTGTGTGTGTCACTGACTGTCTGTATGTGTTTAATGTTTTAAATGCACACGTTCCAGCCAATCAGAATCAAGTTTTTAGATCATGGTGTAATGTAAAATATCTTGAACATTGTGAATATTCAATATATCATCAGCTGTAGAAGCAGATCAAGTCTATGAATGACGTGTTTCTGATGTTTCCACCGCTGCTCCTGTTCACATCCAAACCATAAATCAGAGTAAGAATAATGAACAAATGGATTCATGAATCTTTTTCTCATTTGTTTTTCTTAAAGCAAACACAGGACTCGTCTTTGTCAATCAGATGATGAATTGGAGAGACGCTCAGAGTTACTGCAGACAGAATCACACTGATCTGGTCAGTGTGAGAAACCAGAATGAGAATCAACAGGTTGAGCGGTTCATTAGTGATAGACAGTTATCTGGATCACATGTCTGGATCGGTCTGTTCAGAGACTCATGGCAGTGGTCAGATCAGAGTAACTCCTCATTCAGATACTGGAGGTCTGATCAACCTGATAATGCTGGAGGTGTTGAAAACTGTGCAGCTGTCAATCAGAGCTTTCAGGGACGGTGGCATGACATCTCTTGTACCAACCAGTTTTCTTTTGTGTGTCATGAAGGTGAGTAGATCCTCACAAAACACACAATCCATCATCAACTCCAGATCTCTTAAAGTTCACACTACATGTCTGACATGACAAATTCATCCACAGTGTTTGTTCTGCATGTTGTTTTTGATCAGTCTCTCTCTAGTTTCTGCTTGTGGTTTGTTTTATGTCCAGATTTTGATTCTGAACTGATTCTGATCAAAGAGAATCTGACGTGGTCTGAAGCTCTGAGTTACTGCAGACAGAATCATGTGGATCTGGTCTCGGTTCATTCAGAAGAGATTCAGCGTGGTGTGATGAACGTGGTTAAACGGGCGTCTACTGCGGCGGTGTGGTTGGGTTTACACAACTACTGCAGCATGAACATGTGGCTCTGGGTGAGTGGAGAGATCGTGTGCTATCACAACTGGGCTCCAGGGAACGGAACGACACGGGAAAACTGCAGCCTCGAGAACAGAAAAGGAGCAGTTCAGTCTGGAGGAGATCAGCGCTGGATCAGCCTTCCTGAATCTCACAAACTCAACTTCATCTGCAGCAGATATTAAGAGTGAGAAACATGCTAATGTGTTTACTTACATTAACAGTTTTCATAGGCTACTTCATTAGTTTTTTGATTACATTTAGGTTTGATTTGTTCTTTAGGAAGTTCTGAGTGAATCTGATGTGGTTTGGTTACTGCATTTTAAAAGTGGTCAGAAGTGTGTTTTATTTCTGTATAATGAAATATGTGTCTTTTAAGAAACTCTTTGTATACAGAGGCCTGTTTCCAAAAGGAGGTAAAGTGAAAACTCTGTGTTAACCCTGAAATAAGGTTAGTTACACCAAAACACAGTGAGAGTGGGAAAACACTTTTGACACATCTATCTTATATCACAAGCTGACTTAACTTCCTGTTCGGGTCTCTTCCTCTTCCATTTTGTAATGTAACCTCTAGGGAGAGGTAGGTTACTTCTGATTTTCTGTTAATTATATTTAATGTTGATCTGAATTATAGCTTTTATATCAATATTGTCACTCAGATTCATGTGTATAATGTTACTTTCCTTATCTGTGTGAATATTTTTGTAGTTTGCTCTGTTTGAGTTATATTTTTGCCTTCTACCTAAATATGTGGAAATGAGAGCCTGTGGTGATACGTGTACTACAATTATTTTAAAGAAATAAAAATAAAGGCAAACCCATCTAAGAGGCTACTTGTTTGTTTTGTCTAATACAGTCCTGCACACACAACACTGCCACTCTATGAAAATAATAAAAGCCTGTAAGAAGCTATGCTACTGGTTTACTTTGTTTTATACACCTTTTTTGTACAACATGTGGATTTATGTTACTTTCTGAAATGGTCACTCTGTTGATGCTTTATGTGAATACAAGTTGTGAATACAGCTGTATAAGCAATGTCGACTTTGTTAAAAAAAAAAATAAATAAAAGGTAGTGAACTCATTCATACTTTCATTTATTAATTCAAATTAATATATAAAACATATACACAGTGTTTTTGTTCTCTCCATGCAAATCTACTATTCTGACATCCGTACAGTAGGGGCTTTTTCACGGTGTAGTTCAAGGAATTAGCCAGCATGGTGGTTTCAAGAGAACAAATTCCCCCTCAGGCCGTTTTCCTGGTTGCATTTGCATCAGTAGCAGGAACTCTGAAGAGTCCAACAGCCGCGTCTTTATGGGCAGCATCTACAAACGTCAACATTTGTTTTTTTGTTTTTTTCATGTTCATGAAATAACTATTTTTACTTTTTTTAATATGTTGGCTAGCCTGTGTTTCGTATGTGTTTAGCCAATCAGCATACACTTAATCTCTGGTAGTTCCTACTCTGAAGTAGAAGCTAATTTAGTTTAGTTAATGTACTTAGAACTACAACCATTCCTAGTTTCTTGCGGTGTGACATGCCATAAAGCAGGTACTTCTGCCAATAGTTCTGTCATGACAACTCATGTCAATGTTATTGTGTTTGGTCACTAGGAGCAACTCTTTGCACTAAGAATTTTCATTAATACGGGCTCTAAAATGTAAAGACAGCTACCTACAAACAGTGCAATCCGTGCAAGGGAAGTGTTATGTTATATTTAGTGTTGTGTTATATTAATTAGTGTATATGTAATATCTTGACAACTAAAATGTTTTTTGCCAGCAGGCCGAGATCTCTTCTTAAATGAGCCAAAGGACTCAACTGATCTCAAAACAAAAAAAAAAAAAAGAGGCAGAGGAGGAAATGCTTAAACACTTCAGGTCAAGATTTAGAAACGTTCAAGCAGTTGGATGCAGTATGTTTTTTTCAAGCAGAGGAATCTGTTCACAAGCAGATAATTAATGAAATCAAAATAGCATCAGAACATCAGAAAGCAAACAAATATGATAAACAAGAATAACATTTGAGATTAGATCTGACAAAAACTAAACCAAACACAGGGCTATAAACACATAGGGAAACACTGGGGTACGGTGTACATTTTAGGACATCCTCAGACGTCAGTCATAAAATAAAAAGGCATCGTGCCTCATACTGAAAGGCTTCAGGTCTCAGTTAAAATGACGTGAAGTGTCAGGTCTCGTATAATTAGGCATCAGACGAAACTGACTCATGCTGCGTCCGAAATCGCATACTTCCCTACTATATAGTACGCGAAAAACAGTATGCGAGGCGAGTAGTATGTCCGAATTCATAGTATTCGAAATTCAGTAGGCGAGAAGTACCCGGATGACCTACTGCTTCTGCCCGAATTCTGTAGTACGCATACCATGGACACTTTCATATCCCATGAGGCTCCGGGAGAGGAGGCGTCATATTCGAAAAATGGTGGAAAGTGGAGACGCGGCTCATTTCAAGTGCAAGTACCTCAGTTGTTTATTGTGATTAAATTACACATGTTTAACACAATCTAAATAGACGGATGACTTATTGAAAGTTTAAACATTGTAAATCGAAACGTTATTTGATAAATAATCTAGAAGCTGTCTACGAAGGCGTGATCTGCGAGCAGCTGACCGACGCCTTCTCTGAGCTGTCTGTCCAATCAACGTTAAAACGCCGAACATTGCCGGTGCTGGTGTTCGTGCAGTGGAGCAGTCTCTTTAAATTTTCGCTCTGTTGTGACGACGCATGACACGTGACAACATCAATATGGCGGATGTAGTACGTCTGAATTCCATTCATACTACCCACATTCATACTATATAGAACGTACTTTTTAACGGTCGGGTAGTACGTTCATATTTAAATGTAGTACCTACTTAAGCAGTATGCGATTTCGGACGCAGCATCAGACTAAAAGGCATCAGAGGAAGCTACGAGGAATGTGACGTCAAAAGCCACGCCCATGTCCACATATATCACATTTTCATTCATTTTGAAACGGGAAGAAGCTAGGGCTGGGCGATATGGCTGAAAACTGTATCACGATATCAGTGTTTCATATCGATCGATATCAATAATTATTGATATTTTTTATGACCCATTTAAAATAAGGACCAGGAGAAGAAAATATTACATTTAAACATTTTTATCTTAAACTTAACCTTCCTCTGATTATAATCCGCTCAGTTATTAAGACAGAAATGTCTAACCGACAGCCGACGCTTGTTAACCGTTAACCGACAAGATTTTTTAAAATTAGAATTTAATTATTTTAGAAAGGATAAGTGTCTGTGACTCCTTAAAATACCAACATTTGTTTACCGGGATTAATTTTACATGCGCAAAAAGCAGCAAACAACAGAACATGAGGATTCACATGGACACGTCGCACCACCTGCAGCGCCTCTGCGAATGGAGAAAAACATTATAAAGCTAGGCTATATATATATAATGAATGAATAGGCCTACACGATAAATATTTTTACTTAATAAAACAAACAAACAAACAAAAAAAGTGCAACAAGTAGCTAGCATGCAGAGTTTTGGTACATTTTGTGCTGCGCGAAAGGAAGACGGCTGAAAGCGGCATCCTATTTTTCTTTATTTTACAAACAGCAAACCGTTTACAGTTTCGATTATCTGTAAAGAGTTGTTTCCCCCGTTAGAAGGAAAAAAATAAAGTGATTGCGCCGGCGCCGCACGCGCACACACTATCAGCCAAACATATGGGGGAAAAAAAAGAATAATCACACTGCTTAATCGTTATCAACGTACTGCCGTGATATTATTCCAAACATTTTTTAATGTGGATATTGTAATGCGAGAAGTACAAAACCAGGTTTACATAATAAATAATATTTTAGCATTCAAATACATCTTGAATACAGAGACATTGGATTTGTGTCGTGTGAGAGACCCAATGTTAGTTTCAGTTTCGCTTTACCCTAAATGGTTTCGTTTTTGCTTGTCCCCTAGCTTCTTATATTTTTCATTTTTGTTCTTTGCTAAATACTGTTAAATTGAAATTCTTTTTGTGGAGTGAGGGGAACTAAAATAGCCTAGCCTATGTTTATAGTGTACTGTAAATATTTCGCGACCTGGTGTCTTTCTGAAAGTAATAATAAAATACGACTTAACGTTATAGGCCTACGCGATTTATCTTTTTTCTCTCAAAAATGCAATTTCATTTTACTTTAACCATCCAAAAAACGTTTTAAAATATTTTGATAAATAACTGAAAAAAGACCTTTTAAACCGTTTAACTGATTGTATTAATCGGGCAAAATTCTTGGTGAGCGCGGCTAAGGTGGTACATCAAGTTCGTGGTATTACCAGTCTTGGCGGGGACGACGGTCTTGCATAATTTGCAGACGACATTGGTCTGACTACGGTCAGACTTATAATATCCAAAAACCTGCCATACTGGCGAGCTGACTTTTCCTCTTTTATTTAAAATTTCCTCGCTCGCTGCGGCACTCATTTTCTGCTTATGAAGAGGAATCCAGCAGACCAGCACGAGACAACGATATGGCGCAACGAAAGTTGATACTGTTACATGATTGGCTGTTAGCGTGTCACTCCCTACGTTGCTAGGTTACCAGAGAGCGAGTGCCTTTGTTAATGCAACCAAACTTGCTTCGCAACCTCTGTTTTCTTACGACACAGAAGAATAAAAAATATCGAACGTTTTATCCAACACATTTTTTATTGATATCGATCACGTGTTTATCGCGATACATATCGTTATCGTTTTATCGCCCAGCCCTAGAAGAAGCATCAATAAGAAGATAGTACTGTTGTTTGCAAACAGCTAAAAAGTAGTAGTTGTTTGCCGTGTCGGTAAGTAAAAAAAAAAAACTTTACCAATGTGTGCGTTGTTTGTGTGCATAAATAACAGTTCGGTACACTTAGTAACTTATATGTTTTGATTATACATGTATGTGTGTGTGTGTGAGAAAGAGAGAGAGAGATGGTGAAAAAAAATGCACATTCATTCAGCATTAATTTTATGTCATAAATAACCCGTCGGCTTTCAAGTAGCCTACTGGACAACACTTAAAAACACACGCAAACACTGAATATCACTTTCGTGATAATGCATCGAGCCAGTGATATTTCCGTCAACTGTCCCTGGACTCAGTTGGACTCGGAATATTTTCCGAATCCGAAAGGCTCGAGTCCGAGTCAAGTCCGAGTATAAATGCATCCGAGTCCGAGTTCGCTAAAAAAATCTGTACTCGAGTCCGAGTACCCCAACTCTATTAACTAGCATAAAAAGCAAGCATGTGAAAAACACAATTAACACCAATAGTGTTAATAGCAAATGAAATATATATAAATGAAAAATGAAATATAAATGAAAATAATAGCAAATGACACAATTTGCAGGTCTGTTGCTTGAGGAGAAATGCGGAAATTATTAT
This sequence comes from Labeo catla, assembly GCA_012976165.1. Classification (NCBI taxonomy): domain Eukaryota; kingdom Metazoa; phylum Chordata; class Actinopteri; order Cypriniformes; family Cyprinidae; genus Labeo; species Labeo catla. The sequence goes on along the minus strand of VONZ01001581.1, from coordinate 112,466 downwards.
TCCCACATACACTGAACGTGATTTCGGTAGCCTCAGTCTAATTAGACGTTTATACAGTAACGTTATTTTTTATTTAAGCTTACAATATGGCTGTAGTATGAGCATCATAAAGCGAGAGCGGCAGTCGGTCAAACAAACTATGGTTTAAGTTTATATAATTTGACAGTGAATACTGTACAGTTTATTGTCTTTTATTTCAAACTAAACTAAAAAGAAGGAATACAATTTTATCTCAGGGAATTTAGCAATTAACGTTTCCTCAGACCGCAACATAAGCTGACCAAACAGGGCATTTATTTACGAAATTAATAAAACCATACACAAGATTTACAAAAGTACAAAACAGTACTAATCTTACATGATATTTAATGTTACATCAGCAAAAATGATGAACAAAAATATATTTATTGCGCTTACCTTTTCCTTCGCGTCCGTTTGCTGGAAGTTGACCGTTAAATGACGAGCACACGCACTCAGACAGTGACGTGCGCTGGTTTAAATGTTCATTAGTCCCATGCCCTCTTTCAATAAATCTCTGTCATTCACAAACATCAATTATTGCCATTTGCTAAGCAAACTATTTGGTTTTTGTTTTGTCATTAATTTGATGACAAATATATATCTACATTTTAAATGACAGTATAATTATTATATTTATATAACAAATCACGCAAAACGCTCGATTAATTATTTATATTTCACATATTATAGGCTATCCAAATGGATGTACACCTTAAAATGACAGGCCAAATACAGGTGCATCTCAATAAATTAGAATGTTGTGGAAAAAGTTACACTCAAATTGTGAAACTGGTATTAAAAAAAATTCAATGCACACAGACTGAAGTAGTTTAAGGTTCTTTTAATTGTAATGATTTTGGCTCACATTTAACAAAAATCTCAACAAATTAGAATATGGTGACATGTCAATCAGCTAATCAACTCAAAACACCTGCAAAGGTTTCCTGAGCCTTCAAAATGGTCTCTCAGTTTGGTTCACTAGGCGACACAATCATGGGGAAGACTGCTGATCTGACAGTTGTCCAGAAGACAATCACTGACACCCTTCACAAGGAGGGTAAGCCACAAACATTCATTGTCAAAGAAGCTGGCTGTTCACAGAGTGCTGCATCCAAGCATGTTAACAGAAAGTTGAGTGGAAGAAAAAGATGCACAACCAACCGAGAGAACCACAGCCTTGAGAGGTTTGTCAAGCAAAATTGATTCAAGAATTTGAGTGAACAAGGAATGGACTGAGGCTGGGGTCAAGGCATCAAGAGCCACCACACACAGACATGTCAAGGAATTTGGCTGCAGTTGTCATATTTCTCTTGTTAAGCCACTCCTGAACCACAGACGACGTCAGAGGGGTCTTACCTGGGTGAGAAGAAGAAATGGACTTTTGCCCAGTGGTCCAAAGTCCTCTTTTCAGATGAGAGCAAGATTTGTATTTCATTTGGAAACCAAGGTCCTAGAGTCTGAAGGAAGGGTGGAGAAGCTCATAGCCCAAGTTGCAAGTAACAATCGGTTATTTTAATAAAAGTAATACAATTTATATTCTTTTTAATGCCAAACGCTCATCTTATCTTACTCTGCCTGGACTGTTTTTGTTCTGGTTTATGACAGTTAGGGTATGTTGAAAACTCCTATCCCATGTTCTCCATCAACTCTGAAATTGCTCTATATCGCTGTTTTACCTTTTTTGTTATGGGCAAAATCGGGGCACCATATCAGTCCATTATATGGAGAAAAATGCAGAAACGTTTTCTTTAAGACTGAAGAAAGAAAGACATGAACATCTTGGATGACAAGGGTGTGAGTATACACTGTATATGAATCTTTGTTTTGGAAGTGGACTTCTCCTTTAAATCAGTGACTTGCCACCACCTGGCATTTTTAGTTTAATTTTTAAAGTATCTTTTCCGTTCTTTAAATCATTTAATATTTCTGTATTCAAAATGTTATATTTAAAACATTAATCTCAACATGAATTCATATATTTGATTGCACTCATGCCACCTCTGAGCCTCATTAAACAAATGAAAATACACCTACAAGCCACTTTTGTGTTCTTCTGTGCCACATCTGTAGTACAAATTATTTTGTTAGTACTGATTTCATTTGATTGTTAACTTAATAATTTGTTCTTATTCTGTTGTTTTAATTAGAAAATTAAAAAAAAGCTTTAAAATATATATTAAAAAACTGACATGAAAAATAACATACTTTTAATAAAGTCACAAAAATGCCATTACAAAGGTAAAATCCCCCTTTAATTCACTTTAAGGAGTCAAATATCACCTCATAATGGGAGGCTAATTTTTTATTGATTAGAGGGTGCTCCTGAAATTTTTGGCGGTGCTCCTAAATTTCTTTAAGCGTAGAGCCCTGATGGATTTATTGCATTTTGGGGAAAAAAAATAACCAGTTTTTATAATAAATCTTTGAAAATCAAAATCTGGATTTGAATTGTTAATGTTACTACAACCTAAAGATGCTATGTGGAAGTTTGAAACAGAAAATAGTGGTTTTCATCTTGCAACTTTCTTGGTAAAGAAAACACATTTTTACTCAAATTAATCAACATGGATTTATAGCGTTTTAGAACCAAACTCTTCATATATATATATATATATATATATACACACACACATGTATGTATATATACACACACACAGATACACATTTATATATGGCCAAAAATATATTGTTAGAAAATATACTTTAGGTAAATATACTTTTGGCCATTATATGGAAGAAAAGAAAAGAGAAAAAAAAGCCAAGTTGAAGTCATCAGAAACGTTTCCACAACGAATGTTTTACAGCAGTCATGCTGTTATTAAATATGCCATAACTATGGAAATAAAGGGCCTTAAAAATGAACATATCAACAGAAATAATTGGAATCTTAAATCATATTGAGATATGAGCACAAACTTTGGAAAAATACAATCGAAAGAAAAATACAATTAAAAGAAAAATGTATCCGCTGAATTAATGTAAAGGGACATCATCTGGTTTTTGACCACTGAAAATGTGTACAGTTTTTTTTAAACAATTTACTTTTTTATTTCATACATAAGACCTTAGAAAATATGGTGTTTGTGCTCGAGATTTCAACCATTGAAGTGCGCACACACACACACACACACACGTTTGTTTTTGTGAATTGTGGGGACTTTCCATAGACTTCAATAGTTTTTATACTGACCAAACGATATTGTCTATCCCCTAACCCAACCCTAACCCTAAACCTAGCCCTCACAGAAAACATGTTTGCATTGTTACACTCTCAGAAAAACATCATTTACTATTTTTAATAATTTTTTAACATTGTGGGGACCGCAGGCGTGAACATTTCAGGTTTTACTATCCTTGTGGGGACATTTGGTCCCCACAATGTAGCAAAAACAAGTACACACAAACACACGTTTGTTTTTGTGAATTGTGGACACATACAGCAGTGAGTAGTGAATATACACACAAACACACAGAGAAATTAGAAACACAACAACATTTCATTAATTTTATATTTTAACATTTTATTTAATAATTTGAAGGGATTTGATTTTAAATATTTGATCATTTTTATTTTATTTTATGTTATATTTTATCATTTTTATTTTACTTTTATTTGAATATATTTTATTTAACCTTTTAACTGTCACCCGTTCCCTTAGTTTACTTCAATATATTACAATTTAATTCTAATCTAATTGTGACAAATGTATATCTTTGGAAAGGTCAAAGACTCCTTAATACATATTTAAGGGCCAAGCACTGAAAGTGTGATGACACCTATTGTATCCGTTGGCTTTCTTATTTACAACTGTTATTTGTTACAAATCATCTAGAAACAGTAATAGATTCATTTATACTAATTTACAATAATTAATTGACAAAGGTGCACCTCAAAAATCTACATCAGGGGTGCCCAACCCTGTTCCTGGAGATCGACCTTCCTGCAGAGTTTAGTTCCAACCCTGATCAAACACACCTTTCTGTAGTTATCAAGTGCTCCATCAGAATTAGTTGGTTTAGGTGTGTTTGATCAGGGCTGGAGCTGAACTCTGCAGGAAGGTTGATCTCCAGGACCAGGGTTGAGCACCCCTGATCTACATCATAACAGGAATTCTGACCTTTGTCACAAGTATTTTTTTGTTGCCTTTTTGCCCATTTTAGAAATCATCACAAATTCTATATCAACTGAACGCTTAAAATCTTAAAATTCATCCTGTGAAAGCCAATCGGACATTGCACTACCATGGAAATTTTAATGGTAATGCTAACTTCAAAATCATATTATAAAATGAATTTGTTCATGAATTATAATAAATTTAAATTTGGATGGTGCACTTTCACATCTATGTTCAAAATAAGGGGTGACAGTTAAAAGGTTAACTATTTGATTTTAACTATTTTTGAGTAATTATTTTTATTTTGCTCTCATTTATATATATATATATATATATACTTTTACATCTGTGTTATTTTAACTTATTTAGCTGTTTGTTTTTTAATCTGTGCTCTATTTTTTTTATCGGTGCTCTATTTTTTTTTAATCTGTGCTCTATTTTTTTTATCGGTGCTCTATTTTTTTTTAATCTGTGCTCTATTTTTTTTATCGGTGCTCTATTCTTTAATCTGTGCTCTGTTTTTAATCGGTGTTTCATTTCTTTTTACTCTGCTCTATTTTTTTTTATCTCGTGCTCTATTTTAATCTGTGCTCTTTTTTTATCTGTGCTCTATTTTTTAATTCAGTGCCTTTTAACAGGTGCTCTATTTTAAATCTGTGCTCTTTATCTTGTTTTTTTTAATCTGTGCTCTATTTTTTTTCTTATCGGTGTCTACTTCCTTTTGCATCGTGCCTTAGCTCTTTTATCTGTGCTCTCATTTTTTTTATCTGTGCCTCCATTTTTAATCTGTACTTCATTTTTCTTTAATCTGTGCCCTTTTATCGTAAGTGCTCCCATTTTTAATCTGTGCTCTGTTTTTATCGGTGCCCCATTTTTTTAAATCTGTGCCTTTTTATCTCGTGCCTGGCTTTTTATCTGTGCTCTATTTTTAATCTACAGTTTCCATTTTTTTAATTCAGCTCATTTCTTTAATCTGTGCTCTATTTTTTACTCTGTTCTGGCCTTTTAACTGCTCTTTTTTTTATCGGTGGCTCTATCTTTTAACCCTTGTGCTCTTTTTAATCTGTGCCTTTTTTTTTGGTGCTCTATTTTTTTAATCTGTGCTCTATTTTTTTAATCTGTGCTCTATTTTTTTTTTATCTGTGCTCTATTTTTTTAATCTGTGCTCTATTTTGATTCTATCTGTGTACTTAATCGTCTACACTCTAAGAAAGATATTAAAATAAAATATAATATATTTGAATATATTTTATTTAACCTTTTAACTGTCACCCATCCCCTTAGTTTACTTCAATATATTACAGTTTAATTCTAATCTAATTGTGACAAACTGTATATCTTTGGAAAGGTCAAAGACTCCTTAATACATATTTAAGGGCCAAGCACTGAAAGTGTGATGACACCTATTGTATCCGTTGGCTTTCTTATTTACAACTGTTATTTGTTACAAATCATCTAGAAACAGTAATAGATTCATTTATACTAATTTACAATAATTAATTGACAAAGGTGCACCTCAAAAATCTACATCAGGGGTGCCCAACCCTGTTCCTGGAGATCGACCTTCCTGCAGAGTTTAGTTCCAACACTGATCAAACACACCTGTCTGTAATTATCAAGTGCTCCATCAGAATTAGTTGGTTCAGGTGTGTTTGATCAGGGTTGGAGCTGAACTCTGCAGGAAGGTTGATCTCCAGGAACAGGGTTGAGCACCCCTGATCTACATCATAACAGGAGTTCTGACCTTTGTCACAAGACCTTTGTTGCCTTTTTGCCCATTTTAGAAATCATCACAAATTCTATATCAACTGAACGCTTAAAATCTTAAAATTCATCCTGTGAAAGCCAATCGGACATTGCACTACCATGGAAATTTTAATGGTAATGCTAACTTCAAAATCATATTATAAAATGTATTTGTTCATGAATTATAACAAATTTAAATTTGGGTGGTGCACTTTCACGTCTATGTTCAAAATAAGGGGTCACAGTTAAAAGGTTAACTACTTGTTTTTAACTATTTTTGAGTAATTATTTTTATTTTGTTCGCATTTATATATATATATATATATATATATATATACTTTTACATCTGTGTTATTTTAACTTATTTATCTGTTTGTTTGTTTTTTAATCTGTGCTCTATTTTTTTAATCTGTGCTCTATTTTTTTTATCTGTGCTCTATTTTTTTTAATCTGTGTTCTATTTTTTTATCTGTGCTCTATTTTTTTTCAATCTGTGCTCTACTTTTTCAATCTGTGCTCTATTTTTAAATCTGTGCTCTATTTTTTCAATCTGTGCTCTTTTTTTAATCTGTGCTCTATTTTTTTAATCTGTGCTCTCATTTTTCATAATCTGTGCTCTTTTTTAATCTTGTGCTCTTTTTTAATCTGTGCCTCATTTTTTCAATCTGTGCTCTATTTTTAATCTGTGCCTCCATTTTTCAATCTGTGCTTCATTTTTTAATCTGTACTCTATATTTTAATCTGTGCTCTATTTTTATCTGTGCTCTATTTTTTAATCTGTGCTCTATTTTTGTCTGTGCTCCCCATTTTATCTGTGCTCTATTTTTTAATCGTGCCTCTATTGTTTTTATCTTCAGCTCTATTTATCTGTGCTGTTTCTTTAATCTGTGCCCCCATTTTTCAATCTGCTCTTACTTTTAATCAGTGGCTCTATTTTTTTAATCTGTGCTCTATTTTTTTTAAATCTGTGCTCTATTTTTTTTTATCTGTGCTCTATTTTTTTAATCAGTTCTCTATTTTTTTTTATCTGTGCTCTATACTATACTATGCTCTACTTTTATCGATTGCAAATTTTTTCACATCTTTCTTTTAACAGCTGCAATTTGTTCTTCTTTTTACCTGCTTTCAAATCCCGCAGCTTCAGTTTTCGCTTCTCCACCTGCTCAACGTTGAGGACCATCAGCTTCTCCAGGAAGTCTCTGGAAGGCCTGATCCGTCTGAATTTTATGACGTGATCAATGGCTTCCTCCAACGTTAGGTCACAGTAGATCATCAGATATGCCAGAACCAGAGTCGCAGAGTGGTTGTCACCCTGTTTGCAGCATATCAGCACCTGATCTGAGGAAAGAAAAACAGAAAGACGGTCAAAAATCTCATTCGTAGATGTAAAACGCTTAATAAAAGATGCGAAATAAAGTATGTGTGTGTTAACTCTTACTCTTGTGCTTTTTCAGGGCCCTTTTGATGAATTTTGCTGCCCGCTTGAAGTATTTGCTGATGTCGGAACAGTGTCTGTCCGTTGTAGGCATGGCACAGTAATTGATGCCCATGCCTCTGTAAAATATGGACTCTACATTGATCGTTCCTTCAGCAGGAGTCTTTCCCAAGAAGTATTTCAGATTCTTCTTGGGCGCAGCGGCATTGAGGATGTGAGTGATGCACATGTCCCTCAGTTCCTCTCGGTCATTTGCTAGCTCTCTGCAAAAGAACACAACAGCCTGAGTTAATATTTTATTAATGAAGGTGAAGCATGTAGAATAAATGACAGAACAATGAGAGAAAAATACAGCTGTGTTGCAAACTTACTCATCTGCGATGTAGATCTTGGGCCAGACTCTACTGACATGTCTTGGCCTGCGCAGTGTACATTTCTTTAAGCGATCCTCCAGTTGGAAAACGTTTTCAGGGATGTAGTTTTCCAACTTTAAAAGTTCAGATGCCACTGGGTCATAACCCTTGGTGGGTTTCACCATTTCTAACAGAGCATCCGGATCCCAATGAAGTTGTGGCTCGGATTCGCTCGGGCCCAGGACGTGCAATTTCTCGGAATCAACCGAATCCTCTTCCGATTCCGAGTCAGGGATGTTTGTCCAAGGAGTCCTATACAGCTCCACCGAATCGACCACACCCCATTCACGTTGCTGAGGGTGCAGCTCAGGATCGCTGGGACCCGGGACGCACCATTCCACTGAATCATCCAAATCCTCCTCAGGATCCGGCTTAGGAACGCTTGGAATCGATGGGTACAGTTTCAGTGAATCGACCAGATCCCATTTACGTTCATCCAAATCCTCTTTAGATTCAGGAATGTTCACGTCCATCTCAGGCCAAGCAGGAATCCTAACAAGCTTTGATCTGTCATCTTTAGGCTTTGGGCTTGGTTTAGGATTATGAGAAGCAACCAGATTTTCTTCAGGTTCAGGGATACCTGGTTGCTTGTTACTGACCAGATCCCAACCGACCACACCCCAGTCACGTTTAGGAGGACCATTCAGATCCTCCTTAGGGTGCGGCTCCGGTTTGTTTGGATCCGGGGAGCACAGTTCCTCATAGTCATCCTGATCCCATTCACATTCAGAAGAATCCAGGTCCTCTTTAAGTTTCCAAAAAGGAGGGCCTGGCATTGCGGGGTAGATTTCCACCGAATCTACCAGATTCCATGCACGGTCACTCGGCTTCTCTTTAGATTCGGGAACGTTCTCGTCCATCTCATACCAAGGAGGGACCCTAAAAGGCTTTAGTTCATCATTCGGGACAAATGAAGGAGTTTTCTTCACAGTCCTTAATGTTGTGCATTCAGTCTTTTTGGTCACAATGAAGCCAGGAATTTTCTTGATCTTCATCTCTTTGGTACTTTCTAATAGGAGTAGAAAAAAAACAATACAGTATTAGAAACATCTCTAACCATATTAAACATCAGTAATTAGTCTACATTGTGAGAAAATATTTATATTTGCATCTCTTTACCTGTTTGGCTGACACACGATTTCTGTGGACCAACCAGATCCAGTTTGGGATGAAAAGAACCAACCAGATTCGCTTCTGGTTTAGGGATACATGGTTGCTCGATACCGACGAGATCCCAACCGACCACACCCCAGTCACGTTTAGGAGGACCATTCAGATCCTCCTTAGGGTGCGGCTCCGGAACTCTCAGTTCCTCAGAGTCATCCAGATCCCATTCACATTCAGAAGAAGAATCCAGGTCCTCTTTAAGTTTCCAAAAAGGAGGGCCTGGCATTGCGGGGTAGATTTCCACCGAATCTACCAGATTCCATGCACGGTCACTCGGCTTCTCTTTAGATTCGGGAACGTTCTCGTCCATCTCATACCAAGGAGGGACCCTAAAAGGCTTTAGTTCATCATTCGGGACAAATGAAGGAGTTTTCTTCACAGTCCTTAATGTTGTGCATTCAGTCTTTTTGGTCACAATGAAGCCAGGAATTTTCTTGATCTTCATCTCTTTGGTACTTTCTAATAGGAGTAGAAAAACAAACAATACAGTATTAGAAACATCTCTAACCATATTAAACATCAGTAATTAGTCTACATTGTGAGAAAATATTTATATTTGCATCTCTTTACCTGTTTGGCTGAAACACGATTTCTGTGGATCAACCACATCCAGTTTGGGTTGAAAAGAACCAACCAGATTCCCTTCCAGTTTAGGGATACATGGTTGCTCGATACCGACGAGATCCCAACTGACCACACCCCAGTCACGTTTAGGAGAACTATTCAGATCCTCCTTAGGGTGCGGCTCGGGAACTCTCAGTTCCTCAGAGTCATCCAGATCCCATTCACATTCAGAAGAAGAATCCAGGTCCTCTTTAAGTTTCCAAAAAGGAGGGCCTGGCATTGCTGGGTAGATTTCCACAGAATCTACCAGATTCCATTCACGTTCACTCGGTTTCTCTTTAGATTCGGGAACGTTCTGGTCCATCTCATACCAAGGAGGGACCCTAAAAGGCTTTAGTTCGTCATTCAGGACAAATGAAGGAGTTTTCTTCACAGTCCTAATTGTTGTGCATTCAGTCTTTTTGGTCACGATGAAGCCAGGAATTTTCTTGATCTTCATCTCATTGGTACTTTCTGATAGGAGTAGAAAAACAAACAATACAGTATTAGAAACATCTCTAACTAGATTAGACATCAATAAAGTCCATATTGTGAGAAGACATTTAATTCTATTTGCATCTCTTTACCTGTTTGGCTGACACGTGATTCCTGTGGATCAACCAGATCCAGTTTGGGCTCAGGAGAAGCAACCAGATTCCCTTCAGGTTCAGGGATACATGGTTGCTTGATACCGACCAGATCCATTTCAGGTTCTGATTCGGGAGCAACTGGATCTGGGAAACACGAATCCTCTGGATCAGGCAGATCCACGTCAGGCTGCTCAACAGACTTTGGCGTTTTTCTTTGGAAAACTGCACAAAGCCACTGGAAGATTGATCTTATTTTCCTGGTCTTCCATCCAGTGGTGCTTTCTGTAAAAATAAGAAAACAAACAAGATAAGTAAAGTCCGATGACAAACTTAACCAACGCATTGTCTGAAAGTTTAAAGTGACCTATTAAAGCCTTAATTTTTAAGGTTAATTAAAAACAAAAAAAAACTTCAAACTTCAATAAACCTCTAAACAAGTCATTAGTGGCAAAAGTTTGGAATGGAAATCTATCAGAGTTTGCATTTGTTTACAAGTCGGCTATTAAAATTTTGTAAGTCAGATCAGTTAGAAAAGATAAAGCAACAAAATTCAGGTCAACCTGAAGGACACTGCCAAATTTGGCTCAGGAAGGTGTTACTCTTGGAAAACTACAACTGGAAACATCTCTAACCACATGAATAAACATGAATATGACATATGCATGTCTTTACCTGTTTGGCTGTTGTTCTTCACAGCATCCAGGCTACTCTGATCACTTTGCTCTTCTGCCACCAGCGCAAAGCATTTCAGCTCCGGGATGCTGTCGTTCTTGTCCATCTCCAGCTGCAAATCTTCCACTTTGCAGACTGAGATGTTCTCATTTCCGTCAACCTCCAGCTGCACCTTCATGTCTCCTGGGCTGCAGTAACTGACGGAGACGTGGTCGTCTGTTTCGACCTCCAGCTGCACATCGATCTCTCGAGATGCGTCGCAGCCGATAAAGTCGTAGATGGCGTCGGTGATCTCAAACTCCAGCTGCACATCTTTCTCATCCGACGCCCAGTAACTGTCAGCGGAGTAGAAGACGCCGTTGACGTACACCTCCAGGCGCACCTCTCTCCCCTCTTTCGGCATTTCCTCTTTTACTGCCATTGGAACTATTATTAATAATCTCAATAATATGAAAAAGTGAGATGAAAATATGAAATATGAAAAACTGTATCTGATACACTCGGTCAGTACAGATTGAATATATATCTCGATGTATACGGACTGTACAAGTGCTTGCAAACTGTCACTGGCGTATTCGATCCGATTAACACTCGACTACAGACACTCTGCTAATGCGGGGCTTTCGATCGAACACGTGACGTCTGTCAGCAGCAGCCTGTTGGAGTTCCAAAGTTTCCATGGAGACGGATTGTTTACAAACAACAGCGGAGCTCCGCAGCGCGTGTGTGTTTTCTCCGATTGGCTCATTATATCAGAAATAAATAATTAAACACGGGGTTATGAGCTGTCCTTCTTATCGCGTTTATGTCAGCGATTGCTCCGATCCATCTCCAACAGAAAAAAAAAGTTCTATCTAGACCTATCCGTTTTGTAAATGCAGTTGTGCCGTCTGAATGCGTTGATACACGAACAAATGCCTTGTGTGAAGTTTATTTTCATGATTCATTTTTACTCTTTACTGGTTTGAATCAGTCGGACGAAACTTTCAATGCCTATATGGCAAAATATGTATTTTTGTGGCCATAATATATTTGAAATATATGCTAAGTATGTGTTGCAAACAGTGAAGCTCAATGAAATACATTTTTTAATAGTAAATATATTTATTTTCAACCATCACATATCAAAATATTTTTCTAAATGTATTTCCGTGACAAGAAAAAAAAACTATATATATAATATATATAAAGAGTTTGGTTCCAAAACGCGATAAACGCCATTTAAAAGAAAAAAACCCGAGTTGTGCAAAAATCAGTATTGTATCTGGTCGGTATTCCCAGCTAACAGTTACGTTGTGACAACGTTAATGGACCGGACCATATTCATCCCAGCCATGTAACTTTGTGATTCCCATATTCGTCGTCGTGACAAGTACGTCCTAACAGCCAAACTACCACGTTCCCTATATTTATAATATTTACTCACCTTTAGTCCGGTCCAGAGGATGTGCTCGTACCACCTTGAAATCAGTATATAAATCACAAACTCATAAACATTTTCTGCTGTAAAAATAAAACACTTAATTCTGATGTTTTTTTTTTTATTGTTATTGTTATAGGAGATTTTAGTGAATATATCCAATACATGCAAACCATTACAAAAACATTAAATTCTAACAGAAAATGGGCAAAAACAGTGCATTCATTTATTAATCAGCATTTAGCAGTGTTATTTTCTACAAATACTAAGCCAACACATTTTGAACATTACACCTATTCTTTATGCATGTAAAGTGTTGATGAGCACAGATAACTGAACACATCAATACATAAATTACATAATATAATCAAAGAATAATAAAACCACTGATTAAAATGTTTTACTGAAAAAGTTCTCATTAAAGGTGATTCATATAAAAGTTAATAAGCGATTCATTAAAGAACAGTGAGTGATTTTCTCTTTTTTTGTTGTTGTTGTTTGATTAATATTTATGACGGCTGCAGGTTTACGCTGCTGTCGCTTTAAGATCTGACGCACAGATCAAATATTTTGACGCATCAGTATTTCTACCAGCTGTTCAGGTTTACTTAGGACAAAACCCCCATGCATTTACATCAATATTCTCCGAGACGAGCATGTGTGTAGCAATAACTGAACCTAATAGAATTTAAGCAGAAGAAAACTCGGCATTCGCACACTGACTGAGACGCGCGTTCTGTGAGCGCGCTTTGAATGTGTGCACGTATGACTCAGTACACTGTGTGTGTGTGTGTGTGTGTGTGTGTGTATACAAATACATACATGTATACATGTTTAGATAGATATCAGATGATTCAGTAAAGTGAATGCTGAATCAGTGTGCAATTTTTGCATACACACACACGTAACACTGATCTCAACCACTCAGACACACAAAACACTTACATACATACAGTATGACATCTTTAATGATATACACTGCCCGCCAAAATTTTGTAAATTCCCTAGAAAAGTGGGTTTTCGTATTGGCATGAATCCTTTTTAATTTGTGATCATTTTGCACTGAAAAGGGACAACACAAAAACATATTTTATTCCATAAACAGTTTATACATAGAAAAAAACTTACATTTTTGATTTATCAAAATATCCACCATTAGCAGCTATTACAGATCTGCATAATCTGGGCCTAAATTCATTGTATTCTAAAGCTAAATGGCAATCAATTAAGGTGTGCCTTAAAAAAAACTTTTAAAAACCTGAGCCAAATTTAAACCAGTAACCAGTCATCACAGCTGGTAAAGAGGCATGTCTGACTTTGACATGTATATATTGCCGTTATTATGTAATCAAAATGGAAAGTATTATTACTGCACTGTAAAAAAACAATTTGTTGAGTCAACTTAAAATAATTTGTAACCTGGCTGCCTTAAAATTTTAAGTTTAGTCAACTCAAAAAAAGTTTATTCAACTTGAAATGTTAAATTATACAAAGTGACAACTTAGATATTTGAGTTGAATCAACTTAAAATTTTAAGGCAGCTGGGTTACCTACCCATCTGTTAAATTTAGCAAACATAAATATCTAAGTTGTTACTTAGTACAACTTAACATTTCAAGGTGACTAAACTTATTTTAGTTGACTCAGCTTAAAATTTTAAGGCAGCAGGGTAACACATTATTTTAAGCTTTTTAAGATTATTTTACAGTGTGGTCTTCAATGATGATGCCAAATTACTTTAATGTATTTGCACCAAAAAATGATAAGGATTTATGCTGATATCGTCCAAAACCACACTTTGCCAGGGGTGTTTCCAAACTTTTGGAGGGTAGCGTACACTGATCACAGTACCCATGCACAGTAGCTTGGTTGAGCAACCGCATCATTTAACTACATCTTGCTGGATAACTGTGTATCTGTCACAAATTATCTTTGTATTCTTCTGTTTTAATGGAAAGATCACATAATGTTTGTCAATTTGTTGTTTTACATCATTCTACAGATTTTTAATCCAAGCCTGATGCAGGGCAGTTCTCCAGGGATGAAGGGCCTGCTGCAGTTTCACCAGTAAAGAAAATGACTCATCACTATTTACTTGGAGGACCACATGCAACGGACATTGCTGGACACAGAGTCACTGTGTGATGCTACCACCAACATGCTTGACTGTAGGAGAGACACAATTTGTATCACATATATCACATTGTGATTTCCCCATCCCCATCCTTACCGGGAAACCCAGAAGTGTGTTAAAGCAATTTATGACATTTTCGGGGATCTAAATAAAATAATGTTGTCCTTCCTTTTACTAATAGAAGTTTTTGTACTTTTGTAAAGGATTTCTAGGCTGAAATGCCACAACTTAAATCTCATATATTCAATATGTCTAATCTATGGAGCTGATTTTGTCATCATAACAGCCTGTGAAACTCCTGTATTGTTTTCATTGTTAATTGTTAATAATATTTTTTTTAATGTAATTAATTGCTGTGATCAAAGCTACATTTTCAGCATCATTCCTCCAGTCGTCAGTGTCACATCAGAAATCAATCTAATATGCTGATTTGCTGCTCAAGAAACATTTTTGAATATTATTATTATTATTATTATCATCAATATTTAAAGCAGCTGATTGCATTTTTTTTTTTCAGAATTCTTTGATGAATATAAAGATACAAAGATCAGTATTTATCTGAAATAAAATGTTTTTGTAACAGTATACACTGTACCATTCAAAGGCTTGGAGTCCTTATTTAGCAAGGATGCTTTAAAATAATCAAAAGTGATGATAAGGACATTTATAATGCCACAAAAGATTTCTATTTCAGATGAATGAATTCAAATGCTGTTCTTCTGAACTTCATCAAAGACACATGAAAAAAAATGTACTTGCTGTTTTCAACACAATACTAACACAAATGTTTTTGAACAGAAAATCAGGATATTAGAATGATTTCTGAATGATAATGTGACTGTAGTAATGATGTTAAAATTCAGCTTTGAAATCAGGAATAAATAGCATTTTAATAGAAATAAAGAAAAACATTTCAAATAATAATAATTAAAAAAAAAAACAATTTTTAAATAGTAAAAATATTGTAGCATTTGACTTTTTTTTTTTTGTTTTTGCTGTACTCTGGAAAAAAATAAATAAACAGGCTTGATGAACAGAAGAAGATTCTTAAAAAAAAATGGTTCAAAAACTTTCGACTGGTAGTGTTTGACAAAATTTATGTTCCAACTCTCATAAAGTGTGAGCAGTTGAATGAACAGTTGAATGATCAAATAAACAGTTCTTGATATGCAGTACACATACAGAATCTCAAAAAAGTGGGTACACCCCTTACATTTCAGCAATCATTTTAGTATATATTCTCAAGGGACAATACTATAGAAATTAAACTTGGATATATTTTAGAGTAGTCAATGTGCAGCTTGTATAGCAGTGTATATTTACTGTCCCCCGAAAATAACTCAACATACAGCCATTATTGTCAAAACAGCTGGCAACAAAAGTGAGTACACTTATGTCATTAGGTGTACTCATTATGTCATTTAACCATGCAAAGCCACATGTCCTATTCATCATGTTCATGTTTTTGTCTACTTGACAGGACCATACAAAGTTGCGTATCTTGTATTAGAGCAGTTAAAATTTGGTGCTTTGAGTACAATTCTCTCATACTGACCACTGGATGTTCAACAAGGCACCTCATGGCAAAGAACTCTCTGAAGATTTGAGAATTAGAATTGTTGCTCTCCACAAAGATGGCCTAGGCTATAAGAGGTTCAGTAACAACCTGAAAATGAGTTACAGTACTGTGGCCAGGGTCATACAGAGGTTTTCCAAGATGGGTTCCATTCGGAATAGGCCTCACAAGGGTCGATCAACAAAGCTTAGTGCTCGTTCTGTGCGTCAGGTGCAGAACCTGGCTTAAAAAAAACAGATGCATGAGTGCTGCCAGCATTGCTTTAGAGGTTGCAGAAGCAGAAGGTCTGCTTGTCAGTGCTCAGACCATACGATACACACTGCAACAAGTCGGTTTGCATTGGCGTCATCTGAGAAGGAAGCCTCTTCTGAAGCTGGCTTACAAGAAAGCCTGCAAACAGTTTGCTGAAGACAACCTGTCCACGAGCATGATTTCCTGAATGATTTCCTGAAAATGCCCTGGTGAGGAGTACCCAGAAAATTGTGTCTCTCCTACAGTCAAGCATGGTGGTGGTAGCATCATGGTCTGGGGCTGCATGAGTGCTGCTGGTACTGGGATTCCATTATGTACTGTACATTTCTGAAGCAGAACATGACGCCTTCCCTTCAGAAACTGGGCCGAACGGCAGTTTTCAAGATTGTTTTCAAACACACCACCAAGATGACAACTGCCTTGCTGAGGAAGGTGCAGGTGAAGGTGATCTGACCTGAACTCTATTGAGAACCTATGCAGAAGCAGAAGGTGGAAAAGCACCATGTGTCTAACATCCAGCAGCTCCATGATGTCATTATAGAGGATTTGAAGAGGATCCCAACAACAACCTGTGCAGCTCTGGTGAATTCCATGCCCAGAATGATTGAGGCAGACAGATAAAAATGGTGCTAACACAAAATATTGACACTTTGGACAGAGTTTTGACAGGTTCACTTAGGGTGTACTCACTTTTGTTGCCAGCTGTTTTACAATAATGGCTGTGTGTTGAGTTATTTTTAGGGGACAGCAAATATACACTGCTATACAAGCTGCACACTGACTACTCTAATTAAATTTAATTAAACTTAAATTTTCGATTCATCAAAATATCCACCATTAGCAGCTATTACAGCTCTACATAATCTGAGTAGTCAATGTGCATTCTGAATCATCTATCAGAGCCCTTCAAATGATAATTAAAATGATAATTATTAATGTTTAGATAATGTTAGCTTGAACTGTGTTGTTTAAGAACAAACCAGCCAGAAATTCAATTAAATAAGACTAAAGGTTTACTGTACGTTATTGTTTGACTGTGGTCTCCTTAACATGACATGTTTGTCAGTTTGCAATAGTATGGTTTGAATGTTAGTAAATGTTTGGGAATGTTTGGGTGTACTGTTCGAAAACAGGTGACTTCCTGTATGGTCCGGGTCAAATTGACCCGTATTGGATTCAATGTAATTCCACAAAAATTACAATATGAAAAAAAAAAAACCATACAATCAAATAAAATCAATTAATTTTTTTAATATCAATACTTTTCACACATTACAAAGAATGAATATCTGAATTTATAATTCATAAAAATGTTTCTAACCACTATTTTTGACTGCCCCTCCCCTACGCCTGTGAGATGTTTGTGATTACATATCTTTTAATGATAATAACTTGATCTAAACCTAAAGTAATTATGACAAACTATATATAATTTGAAAGGTTTCGGACTTTAGTTTTCATATTTGCTGACTTTTTTCAAAAAAATGACAGCAATAGATAAATAGCGATAGATCCTCCATTTGTGGTATGGTGCCAAACGCACTCTTATTTTATATGTATTTTATACGTACATTTTATGTATTTTGGAGATTGAATTCAAATCAAATATTAAAGTTACTGCCCAAACTATTTCTGAATAGGATGTCTACTTCATAAATATTTAGAAAATTATGAAAATATATGGTTCAGAATGCTCAAAAAATAAATGGAAATCAAGAGTCCCTCTCTATCATCTGGTGGAAAAGTTTGGTACTGCATTCACAAAATCTTACTTAAACATTATTTTTTTGAGATATCAACCTAAAATTTGGCACAAAACTTGTTCAGATGACTGCCTTTGATTTACTTGAAGATTTGGAGGTAAATATGTTTTGTAAAATGTATATTTATATTTGTATAAATTGAAACTTCTATAACTTTTTATAAATTTACTTTTATAGCTTTTTTTTAACTTAATTTAATTTAAAATAATAATAATCTGTGATTGTTTCACCTTAAAAAAGATACCCATCTTAAGTTTGTGCTCCAAAGTATTCAAGATTTATAAAACATTTTAGCTGGAAAAGTCATTTTTATGTCTATTAACAAAAAGTGGGACTTACAGTTATAAAAGGCTAAACAGTTTTGTTTTCACAAAACAAGATGCTGGCACTCAAAGACACTTTAGGACTAGAGTTGAGGAGCTCTGACATACAACAAAGGAATTTGTTGTTATTTTGCGTCTTTACAGTTGCTTTTGAATGGCTTCCTATGCGGGTCAAATTGACCCGTGAACATAACAAACATATAAAAATTTCTGTATGTACATTTCACATCAGTGTGTTGAAACTGTGCATGCATGTTCATGACCCTAAATGAGAAAAAGTCACAAAATTTCAAGAAAAACAACATGGGTTAAATAGTATTTCAGATAGATTTCAGCTCATTTTTAATAGTAAAATAGTAATAGTAAAGTAAAATTAGTAAAATAGTAAAAATTTAGTAATAGTACAATTTTTTAATAGTAAAAAAAAAATGTAACCAGTAAATGTTATTATTTTGGTTCTGTAGAGTTGCTGTAGAACATTAAAATAGACGGGTCAAATTGACGCGGGAACAGTACAAACATAAAAAAAATCTTTTGTGGACATGTCAAAACACATCAGCGTGTTAAAACTTTGCATGCATGTTCATGACTTTAAATGAGGAAAAGTCACAAAACTTCTTGAAACTTGAAAATCAAATTGGGCCAAATTGACCCGGAACAGTACATGAGGGTTAAGCTAAATATAAATCACTCTATGAGAAAATATGAATGAAAAGTGCACAATTTAACATTGTTTATACATGTGAGTTCACGTCATATGAAGAGGAAGCGACATCATCTGTGTAGACAGTTTTTTCATTTGCATGTGTCATCAGACAGTTTGCATACAGGAACAAACTGTACAGACGGTACAAGAAGATGGATTTTTAATTAATCTGTGAACATTTGAAATCTGAGTTTATCTGTATTTTTCTTCCTCAGAAATGGACCAAACTCTATTTTTCATTCTTCTTCTTCTGGTGAGTGTGTTTGTGGTTTTATTTATGGTTTTTAGTTTCATTAGGTTTGATCCTGTTATGAAAAGCATTAAAGCAAAGTCTCTCTTTCACAGCTCTCTGCTCCGTATCTGAATGTGTTCAGCGTCAGTATCACTTTATAAATGAGATGAAGAACTGGACTGAAGCTCAGAGATACTGCAGAGAGAATTACACAGATCTGGCCACCATTGACAACATGAATGACATGAACGAGCTGAAGAATGTGAATTATGGAGGTTTTCGGTATTTCTGGATTGGGCTGCAGAAGACGGGTCGTGATAAATGGCAGTGGTCTTCAGGTGAACCTGCGCTCTATCTGAACTGGTCTACTGGACAACCAGATGGTGGAGATGATTGTGGTATGATGTTAAATGGACAATGGCATGATTTGACATGTAGTGAAAACCAACATTTCATCTGCAACAACAGTGAGTTCATTTATGCACCATATACCACATTTTAATAAATTACCAAACAGTATGAATATTTAATTTGATCACAACTTTAGTAGAGACTGTGGATATTTGTCTCACTTTCAGTTTGAGAAAAATCAACATATTATTTGCCAGAAGAAAAGACTTCATTCACTGAACACACTTTGGTCTTTTGTTGTCCCTCTGATAATTTGTCACAATGGAAAAACTTATCATTAAAGAGCATAAAAATCTTTTTACAGTGACTTGAGGTGATTCAGCTTGATATTTTCAGCCTTCAGTATCTCAACACAAACCTATAGGGGCTTCGTTTTTCATATGTAGATTAACTTGATTTCCATTACAACATGAGAAATGTAATGTAATGATCTGATAGTGAAGCTAGTTTAAAAGTCACAGCATTGATGTTCTGTGTTTTTTTTTTTTCTCTGTGCGACTATCTGACTGTATGTGTGTATCATTTAATGCACATGTTTCAGCCGAACAGAATGAAGTTTTAGACAGATCATGGTATAATATAAAATATCTTTAACATTGTGAATATCACTTAAGAATCAGCTTAAGTCTTTCAATGATATATTTCTGATATTTCCACCACTGCTCCCGTTCACATCCAAACCATAAAGCAGAGTAAAAATAATAATCTGATTTATGATTTTTTTGCTCTTGTTTTTCTTAAAGCGAACACAGGACTCGTCTTTGTCAATCAGATGATGAATTGGAGAGACGCTCAGAGTTACTGCAGACAGAATCACATTGATCTGGTCAGTGTGAGAAACCAGAATGAGAATCAACAGGTTAAGCAGTTCATTATCTGGATCATGGATCTGGATCGGTCTGTTCAGAGACTCATGGCAGTGGTCAGATCAGAGTGACTCCTCATTCAGATATTGGAACACTGGTGAACCTAATAATATAGGAGGTTCTGGAAACTGTACAGTGATTAATCCAAATGCTCAGGGACAATGGAATGACATCCCTTGCAATGATCAGTTTCCTTTTGTGTGTCATGAAGGTGAGTAGATCCTCACAAAACTCCATCATCACCTCCAGATCTCTTAAAGTTCACACTACATGTCTGACATGACAAATTCATCCACAGTGTTTGTTCTGCATGTTGTTTTTGATCAGTCTCTCTCTAGTTTCTGCTTGTGGTTTGTTTTGTTTCCAGATAAACTGGTTCTGATCAAAGAGAATCTGACGTGGTCTGAAGCTCTGAGTTACTGCAGACAGAATCATGTGGATCTGGTCTCGGTTCATTCAGAAGAGATTCAGCGTGGTGTGATGAACGTGGTTAAACGGGCGTCTACTGCGGCGGTGTGGTTGGGTTTACACAACTACTGCAGCATGAACATGTGGCTCTGGGTGAGTGGAGAGATCGTGTGCTATCACAACTGGGCTCCAGGGAACGGAACGACACGGGAAAACTGCAGCCTCGAGAACAGAAAAGGAGCAGTTCAGTCTGGAGGAGATCAGCGCTGGATCAGCCTTCCTGAATCTCACAAACTCAACTTCATCTGCAGCAGAAATTGAGAGTGAGAAACACACTGTTTTCATAGGCTACTTCATTAGTTTTCTGAGTTACTTTTATGTTTGATTTGTTCTTTAGTTCTGCGAGGTTTACACAAGTGAATATGCGCACAAAACAGAGGGCACACAATAGAATATTGTTACAATCGAGGCTCCCACACCGCCTCTCTTGCACCACCAGAGGGAGCCTTCACCCGAGTACTAGTTTTCATTCGGAATCCATTTCCCATAGACCCCTTACCTAGGACTGATGATGTTCACCTGCAGCCAATCACGCACCCTTTAAAAGGGGCCTGCTTCCTTTTCACTTTGTGAAGTCTTGATTTGCCACGGTGATCATTTCTGACCGTTGTTCTCTGCATTGCCCTTTTGTTATTACCTGGACTGTTTACTCATTTTTTGGATTCTAGCCGCCTGCCCCGACCCTCTCGCCTCTCTCACGGACTCTGATTCTCTCCGGCTGCCTCGACCATTTCACCAGTTATACAGACTCTGAACCTAGTCACCTGCCTCTATTCACTCTGCCTGTTTTGTGTTTTTTCACTATACTGTGTGCTTGCTCAATAAAGAACCTGCAGATAGATCCTCCCGTGTCTGACTCATCATCACAAATGTGAATATATATTTGTAGCTTGACATTAAATGTGCCTCATGTGAAATTTTAAATCTACAATTAAGGGTATTTTTATGATAGCAGTAACTGTAAAACCGTAACCGTAACAGTAACTGTAAAAAAAAAGAGACCAAGGCTGCATGGCTAGAAACTGCTGATCATCTGAATATGCAAGTAGTAACCATGTTAAAATATGTTCGTATATCTTAAAATGGCATCATTACATCATGGGCAAGGCAATTTCATTTATATAGCACATTTCATATGCTATTGTAATTCAATGTTCTGTACATAAAAGCAATTAAAATCATTATAAAAAGTAATCACGACAATAAAAACAAGGATTCCAACTGCGGGCAGCATAATAGTTAAAAGCAGATTCCCCTTTGTTTTGTGTGAACTCTTGGTATTTCTAATTGACTCAGTCCTAATGATCTGAGTGGTCTGTTGGGTTTATATTCAGTGAGCATATCTGCAATATATTTAGGCCCTAGGAAATGTAGTGGTTTATAAACGAGTTACGGTACTTTAAAATCAATCCTGAATGTAACTGGAACCCAGTGTAAGTGTCACGAATCCTGTCCATGATCTTCAGTCTGCTCGCCACCAGAGATTGCCTTGCCATTCTGTTGACACTCGCACTGCACAAACTGTTACACTAAACTCCGGTCCTGGAGGGCCGCAGCCCTGCAGAGTATAGATGCAACTCTAATTAAACACACCTGATCCAACTAATCAAGTCCTTCAGGCTTAATTGAAAACTGCATGGTATCTTTTAGCATTGTGAATATTCAATATATCACCAGCTGTAGAATCAGCTTAAGTCTTTCAATTATATATTTCTTTTATTTCCACCACTGCTCCCATTCACATACAAACCATAAAGCAAAGTAAGAATAATAAACTGATTTGTGATTTTTTTTTGCTGTTGTTTTTCTTAACGCAAACACAGGAATAGGGATGTAAAGGTATGAAAATTTCCTATCATGATTATAGTGACCAAAATGATCACGGTTATCAGTATTATCACAGTATTTTTAAAATTTGCTGGAAGTGTTCAAAAAGTACTATTACATAAATTACTTCACCAAGATTTACATTTAAAAATCAACAAACAACAAATAAAATGACTTTTTGTTTACCTAATCAGTAAAACAATAACAGTACCAATGATGTCAGGATTTTAAATGACAACATGACTGACAACCTATATGGCATGTTCAAATATCTAAAGTAAATGATCAAATAAAGCTTTGAGAACATTTCATAAAAGGCAAACCTCACATTTCAGCCTTTAAATAAAGAAAGGAGTTAAGTCAAAATAATAACTGATTAATAAATGATTATGGTTTTTTTTTTATCTGCTCCATAAATCTAGATAACTTATCTCAATTGTTTAAATGTGTAGAATCCACATAAGCTTGTTTTTCATCAACTGGTCAAGATATATAGGCTACAGCAAGGGCATGACAATTCAGTCTGTTTTTTGGCCAGACAAAAACTGCACACAAGCTGAATGTAAATGTAAGTCTCTGTAAATCCACTGTATGAGACTAGATGGTGCTTATGGAAAAGCTGAATTACAGCTGTTTCCGTGAACGTTGTGGATAAAGCAGCACTGCGTCAAGAACACTACTTTAGATATTACTTGGAGTGAAGATGAAAACAAAACGCCATCGAATCTTTTCTGAAGACAATCAGAACCTTCAGAGGTACATTCGTATAATTAATATATTATTTTTATTTGTATAATTCCCGATTTATGTTTCTGCCGGTGGGCAACCCCCAATTGCGAAGTGAAACGCACAGACTGCAAATACATTAGTTACCAAATACAAACATTTTTTTCTATGAGGGTTGCGCTTCACTAAATAAAATGATTTAATAAATACCTGTTTACAATAAGCACTTATTCGCGCGTGGACAGGACAAAGTTTGAGGGCGCATATGTAATATATGAGGGAGCGAAGAGTCATGATCACTATATATTTGGGAGAGCAAACCTGCTGCAATCCGAGAGATTCGTCCTGGCACCCTCTCATATTACAGTACTGCAGTCTTTGCATTTGCTAATAAAATAACGCCAAAAACTGCTTCAAATGAAGGATGAAAATGAGAATTGAGTCGAAAAGGTGGAATCCATTTCTTATTGTTTAAAATGAATTTTGTTATAATACTTTGATATGTTTGCTATTTGCAGTGATTACTATTTACTATTGTTCATAGTGTGACAAGGTCTTTAACCCCCATGTTTAATGCCCCCGGACCCCATCCAGGTTCAACCACCTGTGCCTAACAAAATCTTATGTGAACATGATGTGAGCTCCCACCCAACACCACTAGCCCCTGATGTTTTGACATCAGCCCCAGATGTTTTAAAAAAAAAGTAGCAAGTCTAATTTCACCAGAATATCTTTATTTATATAGCCTATATGACGCACACGCACAGGATTGTGGGAAATTGAAGGCAGCGAAGGATACATCTATGCCTTTAAAATTCCATCAGAAGAAGGTACCTCCGGAGACAGGAAGTGACACAGAATTAGAATTCGGACGTGCCTTGATGCTTTGCAATGCTGCCTCCAAAGGCAGCATTTTAAAGCTTCTGAATGTAGCCTATGAGACACCGTTGCCACGTTTTAAACCTGGAAGATGAAAATAGTGCAAAAAAATCTCAAAATTAACCAGTTTTTTCCAACAATTAAAATTTACAGAACAATGTCGCATCTCGGCCGTTTGAACCACATTAGTTCAATAATTTAAGGCCACTGTTAATAATGTCATTCGCATGTGGTGGAGTAATAACTTGTGCTATTTAACTGATTAGAGATCTCTAAAACGTAGCTGTATGGAACATGGCACCTGATGACTAATTTTATATTTTTTTGTTCCCTGTCATTTCGCTTTATTTTATGTTTGATTCAATCACTGGTTCCCTCTTACTCCGGGGTTCGCACTATTCAAAAAAAGGTGCTTATAGAGGACGTGCAAAAATACATAGATTAAAATACACTTATATATAGTTGGCTAATGATGCTTTTGCTGAGAAATTTCTCAGTTTTCACTACTGAATAGCGTTATTATGCTATTATATTGTGAGCTTTGAAATTACCCTGATAGCAACAGACTCTTAGGCGCCAGCTCTGCTGTACTGTCACACTCTGTTTGGCAATTCGCCCAGAATATGTCCCACCTGTGGACCATGCACTGTCAATTATCAGACTCATTACGGACACTGAGTGAAATAAAACTATGTTTTTATACAATTTGTGGTTGCATTTTATTTTTTACTTTTCTTCATGTGATTACCTACTTTTTATAGTGTTTCATTGTTATTGGCCATGAAAAGTTTTAGATATTTTCAAGGTTTGAATGATTTTATGGTGTATTAATATTAATAAAGTAAGATATATGGAATATTTAAGCTTTTATAGAACAGTCTAGTCTATATAATGTTTGGCAGCTCTATTTTAGATATAGCTAGTTTTGGACAGATTAGCCATTTTAAATAAGGTATAGACCCACTTAATGAACGGGTGATTGACAGTCTTACGTCCTCAATTTTTTTAAATAAAAAACCTCAAAAACATTTTACATGCATCTGCTGATAGATCAGGGCCAATGCTGCTCTCTGGTTTTATTATAGTACTTTTTATTATAGTACTTATAGTTTTAAATAAAACCTGTGGACTATGGACATTTTGTGCAGTTATCCCTGAAGAATATTCTGCTCTTGATGTTTTCACTGCTTTTTCATATCTACGTAGACATTCTTATAGGGCCTTGTAAGAGACCTGAAGCCTTTCATGTGGCATTTTGTGGGGGGAAACTTTTGAACAGAAAGAAGAAGTGTACATTTTTCTCATTTTGCCAAAATATCATATTTTTTACATTTAGTACTGGTCTTCAGAAGTTACAGAAGATACTCAAGTTTCCTAGATGACAAAATAAGTTCAACCCTGATCTTCAAATTCAAAAAGTTGTGAAGAAATTGTTTTTTGAGGAAAGCATTTCAGGATTTTTCTCCATATAATGGCCTGATTTTGAACTTCCAAAATGCAGTTTAAATGCAGCTTCAAAGGGCTCTAAATGATCCCAGCCGAGGAAGAAGGGTGTTATCTAGCGAAACGATCTGTTGAAACCAGTGAAAGAACAAGTTCACAAAAAGATTGAATCCAATATTTGGTAATAATATAGCATAATGACAGATTTATAAGCAATTATTTGGAGTCCGGTCATTTTTGACTGGGAACACCACTAGTGTGACAGGAATCCAAATTAGATCCAATTAGATTCTTGGATCAGGTAACAGCAGACGCTCCATATTAAATCACTGGGGGCATGTGACTTCTCAGATCTATTTAATATACCAGAGTCTTCTGACACTGTGTGCTTCTTAAGGTGAATACCATCTGTGAAAGTCTTTCCACACTGATAACATATACAGCAGCAGGTGTATATTTGCACTTCTCTCCAGTGTGAAGACTCATGTGGGTATAAAGGGTTCCTTGATGTGTGAAGCTCTTTCCACACTGAGAGCATGTGTAAGGCTTCTCTCCAGTGTGAGGCTAAAGATTTCCTTTTTGAGAGAAACGCCTTTCACACTGTCGGCAGGTGAAACATTTTCTAGTTGCCGTCACATTTTTCCCATATTTAATCGTCATTTTTAGGAAAATCGTAAGTTCTATCAGTTAGAAAAGATATAGCACACTCGCTCAGATCAGTCTGAAGATCTGTGCTGAGTTTGGAGTTTTTTGTAGTGTTAAAGCTCTAGGACAAGTTACTGTCAACAGATTTAGTCTCAGAAGAAAATAGCATATCAGTAAGTTGGCTTTCTCAAGCCAACTTAATAAATCATGGATCGTTTAGTCTAATTGAACAACCCAGGCTCACTGGAAATACGTGACTCTGAGGTGCTAGAGTCACTAGACACTAGAGGTGCTAAGTTGTTTAATTTTTTCAGATTCATGTTTATTACAGCTTAAAAAGCAGACAATATCGGTAAATAATGTTGTCTTCTCAGTGTACACACATTTTAATATTAATTCACTAATTCCAAGCTTTTGAGGAGCCAAGGATGCGCGTCTGAGGATAAACATGCGGTGTTCTTACCTTCAGGGTGTAACGTTATCGCTCTTCGCCAAGGCAAAGACTAGGCCTATAGATAATAAAAAAGGGACTTTGGTGGAGGTAAGTTGTTTACCGAAAGAGTATGTTAGCATATTGCACCGCTAACGGAACAATAAACTAGGGCTGGGTATTGATTCAGATGTTCCGATTTGATTCGATTTCGATTTTCAAGTTCTTAATTCGATTCGATTCGATTTCGATTCTGGATTCGATTTTCGATTTGATTTCAATTTAAATTCTTGATTTGACAATATGAATGAATATAGATTTAATACAAATCCTACATTTATAAAATAATAAATCTTCGGTTGTCTGTTAGGCTGCGGGGGTGCTAGTATCTGCACGTCTGGCTGATGTCTTGTCAAATGGCTCCGCAGATTTGTAGTATTACTACAGCATTTCACCTCAGAGTTACAAATCAGGCATATAGCTGTGTTCTTGTCCACTGTAACTTTATCTTTCTTGCGCAATGTGAAATGCTTCCATACCTCTGACTTTTTATTTGAAGGTGTGGTTGTATCGGTGTTAGATCAGGTCCCCACGCCAGACAATTAGGATCCAGCCCAGGATTCCACATAAGCAAGGAAAATAATAAGAAATATAAAATATAAAAACATATAAATGAATAATATATATGAATAAATGATAAATACTTCAATAATCAAATAAATAATTAAATATGAATTATGTGAATGACTAATGATTATAAAATGATTATTAAATGATTATGTAAATAAATGATTATAAATTAAATTAAAAACAAACATAAAATTTAAACACAACACAATAATTTGCATGCAAGGATCCTTCATCGGGAACGCACCTGAATCCGCCATTTTATGAATGAAATGAATAGGTAAATAAGGGGATTAGACTAGTAATAAGATTAGCGTAAATCTTATGTTTAATGCTTGTGTAAATAAATATAGAAAAAATCGATACGTGTCCATTGAGAATCGATTTTGAATTGACTACATTTTAAAAAACGAGTCCACGGTCACCCTCTGCACGGCCCAGGGGCCCCCTTTCACAGGGGAGTCTGGTCACCACCTGTTGTTTTTCCCATAGCTTTCACAAAAGTTTCATCACGTAAGTAAGCAAAAATCACTCAAATGAATTTTCCCCAACAATTTCCCCCTTTTTATCATTCATTGATTACTACTCATCAAAAATTCATTAACATGTCTACTAACATGTTAGTATGTCGTCTACTAACATCAAATCATAACATAAAATCAAGCTCACATCTTCACATTTGTTTTCTGGAAGCTGGGCTAAATGAATAAGCACTGTTATTGCATTCCTGACATGTGTCAGACCCTCAGTCACCTCACAGACACCAAATAGAAATGTTACTTATACAACTCAAAACTATCATCACTACTGATTACACACTTTTAAGGTTATACATCTTGTCTACTTACTATTACTCTTGTATACAACTCATAATATCAAAATGTAGAAAACTCAAGTTATTACATCACATTTATACTCTTCATTTCTGACTTTCGCATAAATGATCATTCTCTTAAGTTTTTGAAAAAAGGTCGAATATGCTAAGGCTTTTATTTTGGGATCCCCCTTTGTTTAGCAAGCTATATAGTGTAGTTATAGACACAAAGACGGGCAAACCCTTCCCCTAGTGAAGTTTTGTCATTTGTCTTGTTCTTTTTTTTCCCTTAATTCATTTCACTGTAAGTTTTGCTGCTGCTATCATCGTCATCAATTGTTTTCTCCAAATCAAAACCTATCAACAGATTTTCATTACCCACATGTAGTTTCATCCATCTTCGGTGAGACACTAGATGTCACCAGTCTCTGTACTGAGCTGGAAATGAACTGAAAGATGCATGGCAAACACAGTAGCAGTAAAAGACCTGCACCAATCATTGGTAGCACAGTAGTACAAACCAAATAACCCCAACCTCCCCAGAGGTTCGTCCACCATTCTATTCGCATGGTGTTGGTATTTTCAGGCTCTTTTACGGCCATTCTCATGTGTGCTACTAGGTTGGTGACGTTGTCACTGTAGTCTGGAATATGAAAACAACATGATGTACCCAACATTTTGCATACTCCCCCAGATTTTGACCGTGATTTTAGATTGTGGTACGCTCTGTCTCCACACACCCAAACTCCAGCAGGTGTAGAATCACTTGGCCTGCTGAATGGACGCCGTATGTTTCCCGTCGATGATCGCCGTGCAGTTATCTGCTGTCCCGTTGCCGATGTTTATCCTGATCCTGCAGTCTGACCATCCTGTCTTTAGCCTCAGCCTTGGTCTGACCTGACACACACACACACACACACATCTCCTCAAGTGCACAACCCTCAGCAGTGGAAGTGTTGCCTCTGGCTTCTCTTTCCACCTAGTTTCTTTGCACTCGTTTTCAGGCTGTCTCCGGGGTATCCTCCCCTTCTCTATCTCCGCTCCAGCCATTAATACTCCTGTCATCTGCTCTGGAATGAGACATCTGGTTTCCCTTACTGCAGCTACAGTCAGTGGGACCACTCTCCATGAGTGAGACATCTGCAGACACAGCCAGCAAGTCGTGTTAATCCCCTGGCTTAATGGTGTGCAAGGGTGTCTCTGCAACCTTTTGTTGCGCTGCTTTTACCTGCACACAAATGTTGGACAACAGAGAAGACATTTCTTTGCAGTAACTCAGCATGTCATGTTTACACTGCTCTGTGGATGGCAGCGGTTGTTTTCCCCCTTCTAACCCCATGTGTGGTGGTCTACCGAACAAGATTTCGTATGGGCTCAAATTATACATGAGAACAATCGGCAGTGCTTTTACCCATGTGAGTCCAGTTTCCTCACAACATTTCGCTAGTTTATTCTTTAGGGTTTGGTTGTGGTGTTCCACCCCGCAGTGCGTTCTCATGTCTGTACCCAAAAATTTTCCTACTTGCGTTATTGCCTCATTCACAAAATGCCTTCCATTGTCTGAGCTGATTTTCCATGGAATTCCCCACCTCTGGACTACTTCAGTCAGCAGTGCCTTTGCCACCGCGACAGGTTATGCATTTGTGGAGTACTGAATTAATTAGTGACTTCCCTCCCAAGATCCACAGTCCTGCTGCCCTGATTGCTCCTTCCGTCAGGTGACGGCCTTGATGTTTCACTTGCTCATGGTGATGTCGAATGAGCAGTAGGGATACATGGCTGTCTTTGAGAAGAATTATTGGGGTTTTTTCCGGAGTTGTAACTTCAGAATACTTAAGTCTTCCTCCAACGCAAATGAAATTGTCCTCCATGATCGGACTTAGTTTTCGCAAGCAGCTAGTTTTGGATACAGTTTGGTTAGCCTGGAGGGCTGACAGTTCTTTTGCAAATGCATCCTTTTGTGTTGTTTAAGGATAACATTCCTTGCTTGGTCAATTTCGTCTGGAGTACGAGGTAAGTCACATCTGTGCCAACCTTTGCATTTGCTGTTTTGGTTTGTGTGCTTGAAGGATTTTGCCATGTGAACTAGAAATGCTACTCCTCTTACTAAGGAGGTGAAGGTAGAGAACCGCTGGAATCGGTTAGAGGTAAGCTCTGGTTCTTCAAGGTTAGTCACACATGTTTGTATTTGTGGTCGGATTTCCGAGTCACTTTCAGGTTCAATTAGCTCAAACGCCTCAGTTATTTGTGTTTTTTCTGAAGGTGGCTGACGCAGGAATGAGGGGCCGGTGAATCAAGAAGTCTGAGCCAGACGGGATGCAGGTAAAGATCGCGACGCATGATCTGCAGGGTTTTCTTCTGTACGTACGTAGTGCCACTGCTCAGGTCTTGAAGACTGATGGACTCTATTGTGAACATAC
This sequence comes from Labeo catla, assembly GCA_012976165.1. Lineage (NCBI taxonomy): Eukaryota > Metazoa > Chordata > Actinopteri > Cypriniformes > Cyprinidae > Labeo > Labeo catla. The sequence goes on along the minus strand of VONZ01001581.1, from coordinate 81,742 downwards.
ACATAGAATCGTTTTGACTCATTATAAATGTAGCCAAGCACCACTTTGCTGTCGGTAAAGAACTTTGTCATTTAACTCAAGAGCTAACTCATCCTTAATGAGATCTGCCATCTCTATTGCTAAGACCGCAGCACACAGCTCAAGCCGTGGGATTGTAGGTTTGGAGAGGGGTGCCAGTTTTGCCTTGCCCATAACAAATTCTACTTCGACTTGCCCATCTTTCTGGAGTGCTTTCAGATATGCTACAGCACCTATGGCCTTAGTCGATGCATTTGAGAATACACACAACTCTGTGTGCACTCCTTCAGTTAGTGAGGTTGTTGTGTATGTACGTGGAACATGAAGCTGTTCTAGGTCTTGGAGAGAATCTCTCCAGGCTTCCCATTTGCTTAGTTTGTCTTTAGGTAGGATTGTGTCCCAGTCTGACTGTTCAGAGGTAAGTTCTCTGAGAAGGGCTCTTCCCTGGATCGTGACAGGTGCCACTAGACCCAGAGGATCAAAAACACTGTTGACAGTGGAGAGGACTCCACGACGGGTAAATGGCTTGGTAATGGTCGATGCAGAGTAAGTGAATGTGTCAGTCGTGATCTCCCATAGCAGCCCTAGACTCCTTTGTGTGGGTGAAGTTTCTCCATTCAGATCTAGGTCCTTAATTACTGGAGCACAATCTTCTAGCGGAAAAGCTTCTACGACTGTCTGAGAGTTCGAAGCAAACTTGTGCAAACGGAGGTTTGACTCAGCTAGTGAAGCCTGTGTACTGGACAACAAGGGAGTTTTTGAGGTCGGGACCTGTGAGGCGCACATTATTGAGAGAGATGTCCGAGCAACGAGCACTGGAATCAAAGACCACCCTGATCTGCTAGGGTTTTTGAGGATGGTAGACCCCACATGTAGGAAGATACCAGCATTCATCCTCTTTGCTCAGTGGCGGTGCTACCTCAGCATGTCCGTTGGTAAAGATCTTCTCCATAAATGCCGCATACTGTTGGTGCATCTCAGGTTTTCTCTTCAAGGTTCGTTGCAGGCAGGTAAATCGATGAACAATTTGCTCCTTATTATTTGGTAATCGCTGGCGTGGTTCTCTGAACGGTAGAGGAGCTACCCAGCTCTTAGCATAATTTCTGTAGACGTTCGTGTTCATTATTTTCAGGAAAACTGTCTTCCACAGATGGAGCAGGTTTGTTGTCATGCTCAGTTCTGCTGAACACTGTCTGTCCAAGCGTCTTCTCGGTTGCTTTGGAAGATGTGCTACCACTTTGCTGCATCTCCTTGACCTGCATAAAGCTTGTACAGGGTTGAAAAATTGAATAGTGGCCGCTTTCCAGCACATTGGTCTTGAATGTGCTAACCGTTGGCCTATGCACATTACCTAGGCACACTTCTCCTATCACTACCCAGCCCAAGTCCAATCGTTGGGCAATGGGGGCATTATTTGGTCCATTTACCTGCTGCCTGACCTTGTGTGCCCTGATCACATCTCTTCCAAGTAGCAAAAGTGTTTCTGCTTCCAGTTCTAATTCCGGAATGTGCTTGGCAATGTGTCGGAGATGAGGCTGGTAAAGAACTGCACTTGGCGTTGGAATCTCAGAGCGATTATTCATGATCTCATGACACTCAATGAGTGGTGGAAGAGAGATGAGAACCTTTCCATCCAGGGACTCAATCTGGAATCCTTCTGCTTTCTTGCCAGATGTTTCTATGTTGCCAGAGCAAGTTCTGAGATGATATGAGAATTGTTCGCTCTCTACCTTGAACAGCTCGAAGAATTCAGGTCTGGCTAATGAACGATTGCTCTGGTCGTCCAGAATTACATAGGTTTTGATGGCCATGTCCTTGGAACCCTCTGGGTACAGCTTTACAAGGCAGATTTTTGAGCATGAGCGGCCCCACTGACTTGGACCACAAACTTCTGTACAGCTTGTATTGACTACAGCGTTATTAGAATTATCTTCTCCCTCCCCGCCTTGCACCTCCCCTCTTGTGATGGTGAAGGAGCCTTGACTGCTTGTGGTGATGGGCCAGGGTGCATGGCCACATCATGATAGTTGCTACCACATTCAGAGCATTTCACAGAGGACTTGCATTTCTTGGCGAGGTGAGAAATCTAAGAACAGCATTTGAAACATATTCCTTTCTCCTTGAGGAACGCCTTTCCGACATCGAGGGGTTTGTTTCTGAATATTCTGCATTTTTTCAAGGGGTGTGGTTTATTGTGTAATGGACAGATTTTGTTAGGATCATCACTGGTTTTACACACATCTGTTTTGTGAACTGAGATGGGTTTGTTGGTTTGGAAACTCTTCATGATGGATCTGTCTGGTTTTGCAGTTGTAACACTGCTTTGATGCATAAAGCTTGGATCATTTCATTTTTTTGCTTCGTAGCACACAAAGTTACAGAAATACTCAAAGGGAGGAAAGTGACCGTAATTCCCTTCTTTGTAGCATGACCCAGTAGTCACCCACTTGTCCTGGAGTCCATATGGAAGCTTATCTATAATTGGTGCAATTCCACGTGAAGTGTCAAGGTATGACAGACCTGTGAGATAACCATCCTCTTTAGCTCCCTGGATTTCCATAAGCAAATCCTCCAGTTCACGTAATTTAGTGTGGCCTTTAGCTGAAAACCTAGGAAAACTGTCCAATCGTTGAAACAGTGACCTTTCAATGATTTCTGGTGCAGCATAGCACTCGCGTAGTCTTTCCCATGCTTTGTGTAAAGCCAGATTGGGGTTATTGACATGCACTGAGCAGATCCGTTTCACCATTTCGCCAGATTCCTTTCCCAGCCATTTCGTCATGAGGTCTAGTTCCTGGGTTGCTGTGAGGTAAACTTCACGAGCTGCACTGGTGAATGAAGAATACCATGACCATAATTTTCAGGCTTATCATCAAATTGGTACAGTCCTGAATTAACAAGGTCTCGCCGGGCTAAATACTGTGCCAAAGGCTCTGCCTGTGGTGGCGTGCTAGCTAGAGGAATGTATTGAGCAATGTAAGGCTTAGCAGGTGTATTCATAATGGGGCTGGTCCTCCCAACTTCAGACTTAATCACACCTTCAGACAGATCAGAGGGGTATGTTGCAGGTAAGTGCATACTATCTGCTTTCTCAGACTTCGGCTTGTTTTTGGTAGACTGTGCGTATTTAATGTCTTTCACAGCTGGACTCCATGTTATGAAGCTGTTATGTGAGTCGGCATGAGCAACGGGCAAAGCTGATAAGAGTGGAGAACGAGAATGATTCTGAAGGTTGATTTGAGAATTGACATATTCACTGGTACGTTCAATTTTAACTTTCTCTGATTCAGATCCTCCTCTTTCAACTGCGACATGCATTGCTAATTCAGCATCTTCCAGCACTTGTGCCTCCACAGCAGCTGCATCAGCTTCCCGTTGTAGTGTCAACACTTCCAACTCAGCGTCTATTCTTACTGTTTCCAGCTGATTTTGAGCTGCTCTTGTGGCCTTTTCCATTTTCAGTGTAGCCTCTTGGCTGGCATATGATGCTCTCACTTTGGCCGCTTCAGCTCTGGCCCGGGCACGGGCTGTACCCGTCAGTGATGCGGATAACTTGCCACTTCTTGTGCTGCACACAGACGACTTGCTGCTTGTGGCCATTTTAACCACTTTTTCATCAAATAATGCCTTTTCACTGTAATGTTCTCGTGCAGAGTGTTGAACTCTGACTAAACACCAAGTTAAACCATAGCCAATTAAGACAGAGTCGTAGTAAGGTTGACCATTTACTGTCACTCTTCCTCATTAACATTTGCGGTGAAAACTGTAATAAAACAATACAGCAATACTCAGTGTCCGTGTCTTACATTGTATTACTATGCATGTCTATAACATAAACTACTGTTCTCCTTTAAGTAGCGATTACAATGGCTATTAGCATCACTGAGAGCTTGTACACAATGGTAAACAACTGTTTTAGCAACTTATCAAACATCGTATTTTTTAACAAAATAATTACTAATATATGCTCTTTAACATGTTTAATGTCAAATGAATGAACTTACGGCACTGCCTCTATGATGCTTTTCAGTGGATGCAATGGATTGTTAGAGCACACCTTAGCTGTGTCCCAAAGTGGAGTGCGCGGACTCCGAAGTATTTTAAGTGCGTATGCGTCACAACGGCGCGACGAAGGCTGTCCCAAACTGAAGGAGAGGGTGTAACTGCAGCCTGGAGATCTCCAATTTGGGGCGGGCACTCCAAACGCAATCTCCGCCCCACAGCTGATTCTAAAGATTTTATTGGTTGTGTCAATCACAGTGTTGATTTCCTACACTATGCTACACAAATGCTAACCCCTAAACCTACCCCACACCTTACCCTATCCTTAACCAGTTAAAATGACGGCACAGCAGGATTAGCTCTGAATAGCGTGGCAGATAAACAGTTAATAAGATTATGCGTTATGAGATCGTCGGGCCGTTCTGTAACTCCCCAACCAGACCTCACGGGAAAATTAGACCTTTTTAGTTACATCCAGCATCTCTACCCATTCCTACCCTGCGAATTTCAAGCCCTGGGACGCCCCTGTTGCTTAAAACAAAGCGATAGAGTAAAGCCATTCCCCTGCGCTTTACTGTGACGGCTCGCGGGAGAGCTCGTGGGTGATTCCCGTTTATATCATTAACCACTGGCCACGAGCTTTGGGGCTCTGCTCTCACTGAGCATATTTATTTATATAACAAAGTTTATTATATTTCAGATCAACTACAAATGATGTTTAATTTATAAAGTTTAGTTTTGAAATGTAAGTCAATAACAACAGGCTGAAGCTAGAGCCAAAGGGGAAAGTCTTTGCGCGACCAGACCCCGCCCCATTTTGGAGGTTTTGCCCACTTTTGGAGTTCCCGCCCCATTTTGGAGATCTCCGGTCTGCAGTTATAAGCACTTGAACTGAAGTGCATGGACTCCGAAGTGCGAATTTGAAGGGCGATTGCGTCACAGCGTCACGACGTAAGCTGTCCCAATTCAGAATGCACCCTCCGAAGTGCGCATTCCAAGGCCAAATGGGTCACTGCGGCGCCACGAATGCTGCCGTAAATCGAAGGCGACTTCAAATGCGGTCTCCGATTCCCAGGAAAATGAAGTGTACATGTGATGGACACTTCGCTCCCTACCATATCCCAGCATCACCTGCGCACAGATGACGATGGAATTTACATTCAAAGAACATGACAGGTGAGAGTTCTGTTGGGGAATTCACATTGAAATGTAAGTAAACAATCTTTATTTTTGTGATGTAAGTTAAGAATGAAATGAATAATTTTTTGTACATTTTGTATTTTTGTATTGTATATTCACATGTGTTAATAAAAGAGAACTAATTTTGTACAATTTGTAAATGACAAGGTGTAAATTTCTGTAATGCAGCTTATCATTTTTTCACAACACTTTTCTATATGTTTATTTTATTTTTTGTCCTGTAAATATTTTTTTTCACATTAAAACAAATTTGTTCTAAATACTTTTTACAACTATTTACATCATAGCTTAGGTTTAACATTAGAAAAACAACATCAAGTCCAGTCCTGCCTCTATGTGTTCTGGGGTCTTCGGGGAGGTGAATCTCTTGGTGGCGAATGACCGCCAACTCCTCAGCAACTCTGTGGACAATGCGGTGGACAGTGGAACGAGACATGTGAAACACTGTGCTGCCGCTGAACATTGAGATGAACAATGCATAATTTGTTTATATTTATTCACAGTTTTATTTTTATGGTTACTTAACTGCCTAAAATCAGAATTTCTAAATATGTTCACCATGAAGACAACAAACTAGTATAAAATCGCACCTTGGTGACATATCAGTCAGTATTTGAACTGCTATATATTTCTGTGTGTAATGTTTTGTATTTTTTCATATGTATCTTTACATTATTCAAGTCGGTTCAAACGCAATGAATGCATTTTAAATTGTAATCCGGCAAGAATTTACCCGGCCATGCTCTTGGCCAAGGCTGAGGTACATCCCATCTCCTCCAGTAAAACATAAAATATAAAAACAAATATGACCAATGCTGGCTCCATAACTTAAACGTCTATCCGTGTATTTCCACTACAGTGTAGCATAGTTGAGCGTAAACGCAATGCGCAAGCGTTCAAGCTCAGCTTGAATGGAATGAATGGAAAACGCTCCGCTCCACTCGCTACGCTGTAGTGGAAATACGGCGTAAACCTGTCAGGATGACAGCGCACCTCTCGCACCGTTGCTATGCGACAGGAGTAGTAATCGGGAACACCTGGTGGCGCAATTAGGAAATCCTGCGAAGGTGGAGCGTCTCGTGCACTTCGGAGGCGTGGCCATTGAAGTCCATGCACTTCGAAGTGCGTGCACTCCACTTTGGGACACAGCTTATGACTGTGTCATTGCCTTCATGCAGAACTAGGAGTACCCAGGAAGTGATGTCATCACATAAAACAAATAATATGTTTACAAATGAGGTAGATAAAGGAAAAGTAATTATAAACTTAACATTTCCACTTGAGAAAAATGTACCAAAAAATATTAACTAACTATTTGAAAGTTACATTTCTTAAAGGACAAAACACTTATTATTAAAGGAATTCGCGATCTTGTCACGTTTTAAAAGAAAATATAATTGTATGTTTTTCTTACATTTATACACCTTTCACTTTTTAAGACTAAAACAAAATATGGATTGGTAGCCTACTCTTTATTAAAAGTATAAGAACAATAAAACAGGCTACAGTGACAACGTTTATTAACAAAAACGAATACGACGAAGCATGGCATACACCACATGCTGTATTAGCCTATATCGGCTAATACAGAACATTTAGCAAACACTGAGGAATCAAATAAAAAAGATACAAGAAAGCCTTCATAACGTAACGTCAGGTAAATTACAGCTTTTCAAAATGAAAACAAAAAGAAAAGTAAAACTTTGTCGGTGACAGTGCTTGCATGTTTATTAAATCCAGTTGTTTTTGTTTGGTCTTCAGTTCCCAGATTTTTCCCGTATTGCTACAATATAATCCATACCAATGTGTTCTTGAGCAAAACTCTTTAAGTAAAACGAGAAAGACAGGAAATATCTTACCATCCAGTAATGATTGTGCAAGAATACATTTTATTAAAGTGCATGTAAGATTAGAAATCCCCCAACACGCACACACACCTGTTCTGTCCCACCCACTTCTTAAAAGAAAGTTGCGCCACTGGATAAGATCCCATTTCTCAACGCTGTAAACCAAACATTACCAGTTCTGTCTTATCTATCGGTAAGTCCTGTATGTCCTTCTCATAATGTGATGCTGTTATATAAATGTCTCGAGATTAGATGTGTGTTTGTGTGTTTAACTCGAGTTTACTGCAAAGTGTTTACTCGAGTTATAAGTAGCGAACGTTTATCATAAAATCTATTTATTATACATTTCACAAACAGTTATTTATTTCATATCAATACTATATTGATTAGAAATATTAGAGAGGGGGATGGAATCGGGAAACACTCCACAACATTACACACTTCCCCACAGCGCTATTCACTTTATTTTTCCCGTAATTGGGAGCGGCCGTTTGTAAATGTTCTGTCTTTATAATTTTGCTCATTGATATTGCAAACTGGTGTTTATTATCAAATTATTTATGTGTTCTCTTAATTATACGCACACTTGTTAGCAGCACAAATAGTTTTACAGTTTACTTTGTTATTATTCCAGTATTATCTCCCAAAGATATTGAATCGAAAGTCTTTCGCAAGTCTTGTGTTGTTCTCTTAACCAATATTTTCCTTCCAGTGGCCCAGTTGTAAAATAAATTCAAGGGGGGTGGTGGGGTCCTGTGATTACAAATGATTACAAAATTTGTCTAATTTTTAAACACGTTTCTATTTAACAAAAAGTAAACTTCAAATCCCTGATAGCACACATACATCTTGGAGACGTCTATTTGATGTTTGCATTTACAGTGCAAGACGTATTTTTTAGAGTGTTTGCTCATCTGCAGTATGTCTATATGATGTTTCCTATCAGATGTCAAATATATATGTTTAAGATGATTTATAATGTATGTAAAACTGATATCTTAAAGATGTCTGTCAGCTGTTTGTACACAGCAGATGCTTTCCAGATCAAAAGATCTTTAACAGACATCTTGTAGACATACGTGTGTTATCTGTGATAGATATCTGTGTGACGTACACTACCGTTCAAACGTTTGGGGTCAGTAAGACTTGTAATAGTCTTTAAATAAGTCTCTTATGCTCATCAAGGCTGCATTTATTTGATTAAAAATATAGAAAAAAAAGCAGTAGTATTGCAAAATGTTTTTACAATATAAAATAATGTTTTTTATTTTAACGTACTTTAAAATAGAATTTATTCCTGTGATGAAAAGCTGTTACTCCAGTCTTAAGTGTCACATGATCCTTCAGAAATCATTCTAATATGCAGATTTATTATTAGAATGATCAATGTTGGATAATATCAACAGTTGTGCTGCCAAATATTTTTTGGAACCTGTAATTTTTTTTCAGGATTCTTTCATGAATAACAAGTTTAAAAAGTACAGTGTTTATTTAAAATATAAATATTTTATAACAATGTAAATTATTTATTATTAACTTTTAATAAACTTTTAATTAACTTAATACATCCTTGGTGAATAAACGCATTAATTTCTTAAAAAAAAAACAAAAACAAAACAAAAAAAAACAATAAAAATGTACTGACCCCAAACTTTTGAACGGTAGTGTATGTGTGCTATCATGGTGTACAAATCGCAATGCAAACATGATGACATGAAGTAAAATGTCATCATGTTTTAAATCAGAGTGGGTTGATTAAGTTCTAGAAATAGCGAGTGATGAAACTCAGAGAGATTTACAGTCACATACAGGTGTGGTGTACAAACTCTGTTAGATAACTTTAGATAATTAAAAATAACGTTTTTTAAGAATTCACATGTTCACGTTTTTTGAAAAGATGTCAGTTGAAATGATATTCCAGAAACTTCCTGGCAGATGCGTTGAGACAAGTTGGAGCTCAACTCTCAACAACAAGTTTGGTCACCTCTGCCTTAAATGATGTACTGTAGATCAGTTTAAACATGGGCTGTTTCATAATCATATCATTTGCATGTTTTGATTTACTATGATTTTGTACAGGTCAGTCTGAGATTCAGAAACCAGGATGTCCAGCACAGTCATACCCATGAACTCTTCAACGCTCATCATCCAGTTTCAACCACCAACACAAACAACTCCTGTTACGACGGAGACAAATGCTCCTGTGCCTGTTTGTGTACAACAGGTGGCAGGAGTTTCACCTCTTCGTGGACTTCAGGCATTTCTGAAAGGCCAACCGAAAGCCCTTGGGGTGAGAAATGTCAAATAATTGTTTTGTTTTATTTGTGCATGACACTGTTATGTAAACAAATAAATACAAGAATAAATGTAAACTATACACCAGAGGCAATTTTAGGACCCCCAATGAGGGTATTATAATACTATCTTTAATTAATACTAACTATATAATAATATTATATATATATATATATATATATATATATATATATATATATATATAAATTATGGTGTGCATTTCTAGTACAACCCTATTTCCTTAAGTACGCAAACCTTAAGTATGCAGTGGAACATGCATTATATTGGACGTTAAATTTCCAAATGAAAATGGAAACATCGTTTTATAAAGTCAGCTGTGGTGTGATCTATTGATAAACACACACCTTGGCCTCGGTCTACGGATTGAAATAGAAGAATGTGCTGAAAGACAGGAGCCGATCGAAGTTTGCCGCAGTTTTCTTATGAAATTTAAAGGGGACTGATGTGATCACAAATTCGTGTACAGTTTATGGAGTTAATCGCAAAATTTTAAATATGGCCTAGCAACGCCCATGCTATACACATTAAGAAAGCGAAACAACAAATTTTATTGAAGAATGTGTCTTATTGTCTTGGTGACAGTTAAAGGATCGGACGATCCCTAAATGCAAACTGTGTGTGTTTTGCCTCGAGGGCAACCATACATTTGTGTTGTGTTTTGCTTTCTTCATTCATTTATTCATTTATAATCATTAATCAATTTATTATTCCATTTAATCATATAATCATTTATAATAATCATTATAGTCATTTATATATTAATTTTATTGATTCATTAATTGATTAGTCATTTATATTATATTATAGTTGTTTTTTATATTTTTTTTCCATTGTTGTTTAGTCTTATGACTGTGTAGCTTCAAGGGTTGTTTGTCTTCATGAATAAGCGATACAAGGGAAAGTTTATGGAAACTCAAGGTTTATGGGATGTTGTTGTGAATCAGTTTGGTATAACAATACTTGTTGAATTTGTGTTTTTCAGACGAAGTCTGAGCATTGAGACATACGCAACTAAGACTATTCAATAAACTCTGCTCCTTTTTACCATCTTTACTTCATCTCCTGCTTCTGCTCTTCACTTTCACTGGCTTTTTCCTCAGTCAACCTCTTGGCTGATTGAAGACTGTTAATAGTGTTTTGGGTATTTTGGCTACCAGACAAGACCTCCTGTTAACAGGGTTTGGGTATTAGACCTCTCTGCTGACGAGTTGTTCTAATACTGGACAAACTGATATTTTCTGACGGGATCTGGCGTCCGGGGCTGGATCTTACTTGTCTAGGCATGGAGACAGCGATCTAACACAGTGCAGGAAAGACACCAGAATAAGATCAGGTTTATCATTTAAAAAATAAACTTTACACTGTATCAGTCAGAGAGAAGAATGTTGTAAGAATTGCAAACTTAGCAAAAATGTGAAGTCATCCAAAATTGCACATCCACAACACTTGCAGAATATTTCAGAGAAATGTTTCCTAGTCCATAACTACAGCTGCCATAAATCTATATGGTATATTTTATAATGTTCCACTATATTAAAGACTTTCTTGTCTCACACTTTCTGCATTTTTTTTTTGTCTCTCACAGACGGTCCAGATAATGATCGGTGTGCTGACTCTCCTAATTGGCATTGTGTCTGTATTTTCTTTTCCATCTATCTTTGTCATTAGTGGTATTCCTTACTGGGGATCTATAATTGTAAGAAACTATTATACAATTAATTGTTCTGTCTTTTATAATACAAGCTACATATTCCAACGCAAGGCTCAATTTTTGTCTTTCTCTCTCTTCTCAGTACATTACTGCAGGCGCACTCTCCGTTGCTGCAGACAATAAAATTAATTCACCCTCCAGTTTGTGTCTGGTATGTACACAACACTTTACTTTTAGGGGTCCAAGCACTGTGCTAGAAGTATAGAAATAGTGTTCTGTTGTGTTTGTATTGATTTTCTGTACTGGTTTAAACGGATTTCTTGTTCTTGTCTCTTTTCTGCCATATAAGTATATATATATAATAATGTAATTTGCATGTTTGAGTAACTTGTTCAAGAAGTCACACTAAATTGCATCAAAGTTGGACCTATAGGAGGCGCTGCAACGCCTCAACACTGTAGGATCAGTAAAGTTAAAAAGTGCATTTGATCACACTCCATATACTTTTCTATGTATATTAACATGTTAAAACAATTGTTTCAAAGTTTTTGCTAATTTATTATTATTATTATTATTATTTTTTTTTTTTTTGCCTGCAGGTGAATGCTTCACTTAGAATGAACATTGTCAGTATTATAACTGCAGGCACTGCCATTATTCTAAATTCACTGGACTTAGTTATAGGGCCAAACAGATACTGCAGGGACTGTTATTATTTACGGAGACAGTATGAGGTATGTCATCAACTTTTATAATGACATTTATTTAGTAATTACTATAAGATCACTGTGTGGTCAGTACAGAAGTATTAATCTGCACTCATTTGTTCATAATTTACAGTGCAATAAGGCATTGACATTGTATGTTAATCAGAGTCAGGGTCAGATTTACTAACGTAAACCCTCCTCTGGCATTAAAAACTACTGTCAGCATTTACTAAAAACATTAGCAATGCAAATTTGTAAGAGTTTCCATTTCAGGCACAAAATTATCTAAGTGAATCAAGCAATGTGATTAGCAACAGACAATTTACTGATATTTCTGTAATGCCCAAAAAAGCCTGTCTTAAACCAGATGCTAGTTTGCACTTGAAACATTGCGTTTGTGTTCTTTAATGAAATTTCCACTCCGATTGGGGCTTTAATGGGATTGTGCTGACATGCTAATTTGTCTTGTTTAGTAAATCTGGCCATAAAAATGTAATATTACTATATGAACTTCATAGATGGTAGATTTTGGACTGCCTAGCATTCAGTGTACCAGTGCGAGTAGTAATGATCATTGATTTTAATTATTTGAGTTAATGTTGATTTTTCTCTCAGACTCTTTTCAGGGGAATCAGTGGTGTGTTGTTGGTATTCGCCATGCTCGAGTTTATCATCTCCATCTGTCTGTCAGCATTTGCCTGTAAAACCAACGACTGCTGTTATCCTTCTCAGGTAAGATGTCTGTAAGATGTCAGTTTTACATACATTCTAAATCATAAACATCTTAAAGACATCTAGTAGACGTCTATTTGACATCTAATAGAAAACGTCGAATAGACATATTGCAGATGAGCAAACACTCCAAAAAATTTCTTGCAGATGTAAATACAGACGTCAAATAGACATCTCCGAGATGTACCTGTGCTATCAGGGTAGAGTTTACATCACAGAGAAACAAAACCCAGCCAAAAACAGGAAGTAAACTCATAAAAGAGAAATTGATCTTACTATAAAACCACCCTTTAACCTTAAACAATAGCATTTATTTTATATTAAACTATAAAGTAAAACACAAATTAGGCTAGTGGATACATGAATAAGTAAAGCGAAACTGGGCTGGGCTGACAAGCCTCTCTCATCGACATCCAAATGTCTCAGAGATGAACGTGTGCTATCAGGTGTGTAAAACTGACAGACGTCTCTCAGATATTTAAACAACGGCAAATGCTTTCCTGAACAAGTGATTTTTAGCAGACATCTTGCAGATATACTGGGACACTACGTTACAATACAAATATTTATTTCTTAAATTCTCAAATTTTTAAACACTCATAAACGCTCATCCCCAAACATTAAACTTGCAGCGCTTGCAGAGATAGAGAGGTAAGCAGTGTTTACTGTGAACTGAGTTGCCATAAAAACATACTGAATAAAACTTTCCTGCCACATTGTTTTGCATGCATAGATTTAACCCATTAACACAAATTCCAAGCCACACTTGCAGCGTGACATTTGCAACAATGTCGCTACAAAATTTGTAGAACCTTTTAGAACTTACCTCTTAGAAATAAGCCCTTTTAGGCTCTTTTAGGCTGGGAATCAGCTGGGACTGCTGCTGCTGCGGTGCTGAACACAGCGGAGAAGAGGCGAATTAGCCAAGCAGAGGGTCTCTGGTTCAGCTTCCGGTGTTTCAACGCGAGAGGCTTCGAGGCTCGTAGATCAGCAAAGAATGTTGTCGCTGAAGGAGAAGAAATCTGAGGATCCTATGGCGAAATGCCCGCTTATATAGCCAGATGGCCCCACCCATTCTGGCGAGCTTCGTTGCTATAGGCTCATCCAGCTCCGCTACCGAGCCATTAGTTCATTTTTAACTCACTGCATGAACCAATGGCTGTGCAGTTACACTGCATGATTGAAAAAGGCTTCAGGAGTTTTTTCCCCATAGTGTCTTAGCAGACGCAGTACGAGTGAAGTATCGATAGGAAACTTAATGTTTAACTGCTTCAAGAACAGCAACATTACCATCTTCTGAGAAATGTTATGTACTTTTCAGTTGTGAAATCAAGAAATCCACAGAAGGATTTCTGTCATTTGCTTTTTCTTACTCCGTTTAAAATACAGTGAGGTTTATAAACATGTAATACTGAAACTGTCTGCCGGTGTTATTGCATGTGTGACATCTCACAGCAAGAAGGCATAAAACACAGTGCATTTTTTTCCAAAGGTGCAGTTTGCTGAGGTTTTACCTCCACAGCCCTCTGATTTCTGTCCCAGTCATTTCCATGATCTCAACAGCTCAGAGGTAGGAGATGCTTGATCCCCAGTTTAATTAGTCTTTGAGTAAAATGAGAGACAAAATAAAAAGAATAAACGTGTGTGTGCATGTGTTTCTTGCAGATACCTGTGGCCAGCAGCTCTTCCATTCACCACCAGCTTGCAGATGCTCCTCCACCATACAGCGAATCCAAATAAATATGAATAAGTGGACAGTGTTCCTTAATGAAGCAAAATACATGGGAATGCATTAGAAAACAATACAAAATATTAAATAATACATTTCTATAAATTGTTTCAGAAACTAGTGCTTATGTTTTCAATAAATTTTTTACAATCAATTTCTATTTATTCTAGTTATTGCTTAGGTTTACATACAGTATAACTAAACACAAACCTTTCTCTTGTATTGTTTGCATAGTTTTTCATATATGTAAATAGCTGTGACGTATAAAAGAAAACCCATAAGCATAAGGGTTCCCTGATAGCACGCGTACATCTTGGAGACGTATGTATTTTTAGAGTGTTTGCATACTGCAATACATCTATAGGACGTTTCCTATCAGATGTCAAATAGATGTCTATCAGATGTCTTTAAGATGTTTATGATTTAGAATGTATGTAAAACTGACATCCTACAGACATCTGTCAAATGTTTGTACACAGCAGATGCTTTCCAGATCAAGAGATCTTTAACAGACATCTTGCAGACCTATTCCAGATGGCATCTGCAAAATGTCTGTTAAAGTATGAGTAAGTGTATTTTATTATTGTTACATTTTAAATGGGTTGTAATGAAATTACAGTTACATCTTAGAAGTGTTTCAGATTACCAAAGTGAAGTGACTTTGAATTGTCATAATGTCATTTATTTCATTTAAGCATTAACTCTCAGCAAAAGCATCCAAAGCTACAGTTCTGCTTATACTTTCAAAGCCACTTGCATGTTATGCAAAATTGTAATGATTTTACCAAAGTAAGGGGATCATAAAAATTCCATATGTTTATTTAGTACTGTCCTGAATAAACTATTTCACATAACATGTTTTCATAAACTCCACAGGGACAAAATAAATCAATTTATATCAGCTGCCCTACTCAAAGATTTACATACCATTGAATCCTAATACTGTGTTGTTTCCTGGATGATCCATGAGTTCATGAGTCCCTTGTTTGTCCTGAACAGTTAAACTGTCTGCTGTTCTTGTAAAAAATTCTCCAGCTCTTGAAAACTTTCAGGTTTCCCAGCATCTTCTGCATATGTGACCCATTTCCAGCAGTGACTATATGATTTTGAGATCTGTCTTTTCACACTGAAGACCACTGAGTGACTCACAATTATTACAATAGATGAAAATTTTTTACTGATGCTACACTGCCAGTCGAAAGTTTGGACTCTGTAAGATTTTTAATGTGTTTTAAATAAGTTTAGATAGCACACGTCTCCTCTTTAACACCAAGATGTCTGTTAAAGAGGAGACTGAAGATGTGAAGATTGAAGAATCATTCGGTCTGAAACAAGATACTGAGCAACAAACAGGTTGGTTTTCATTCTCAAAGCTGAACTCACTCATTTGTTCCTTATTAAAATGTCTAACTCCAACATTTTTCTTTGCAAATCTTTGGTATGTACTACTATTTTATGACCAGTGTTTTATTTAGTTCTCTCTGTGTTCATTGCTACGTCTTCGTGATGTACGTGTGCTATCATACCATGATAGCACAGGTACATCTTAAAGACATCTATTTCTTTTCCTTTGTTTGCTGGCAAGTGACACTTTCAAGTATAGTCTTTAAAATGACAACCACCTCTAGCTCAAAACTTTCAATGGAGAGGCCAGGGATGGCACTTTGCACATATCAGGGCCTGTATTCACAAATCTTCTTAAGTAGCTCATTAGTTACCAAGAAAAATATAAAAATGAATTCTATTGTCTTTTTCAGCAAGACAAATGGCTGTTGCCAGTAATGTCCCTGGAATGTAAACATTTTATAAACACTCTGCATTTATTTACACACATATGTGACCCTGGACCACAAAACCAGTCTTAAGTCGCTGGGGTATATTTGTAGCAATAGCCAAAAATACATTGTATGGGTCAAAATGATAGATTTTTTTTTAAATGCCAAAAAACATTAGGAAATTAAAGATCATGTTCCATTGAGATATTTAGTAAAATTCCTACTGTAAATATATAAAACTTAATTTTTGATTATTAATATGCATTGCTAAGAACTTCATTTGGACAACTTTAAAGGTGATTTTCTCAATATTTAGATTTTTTAGCACCATCAAATTCCATTTATTCAAGTAGTTGTATCTCAGCCAAAGCCTATCCTAACAAATCACACATGAATTGAAAGCTTATTTATTCAGATGATGTATAAATCTAAATTTTGAAAAACTGACCCTTATGACTGGTTTTGTGGTCCAGGGTCACATATGTTTTCCAAATTTTCCTTTGGTTATATCCCTGTTTTAAATTAACAAGTTTGGCAAGAAGTCAGTGCAATAACCTAGGGGAAAAGTGCACCGATATACAGAGCTGTTGCACTATGGGCGTCCCGAGCTTGAATTCCAGCTCGAGGACCTTTCCCGATCCTGCCCCCCTCTCTCTGTCCCACTTCACTTCCTGTCTGCGCTCCACTGTCCTATCATAATAAAAGGGAAAAACACACACACAATAAAGTAACAGGTGTTCTTCTGTCCATTTTGATTTTCTTTTAAGTTTGCATGTACTGTTAATTAAAAAGCTGTTTATTTGCATGTCCACTAACTGTGGAAGCACACATGTAAGAGACTTACAATTAGCTGAACATATACTTGTTTAATGAATGACACTTAGCCTGCATTGTAAAATCTTTATTTCAATGTGGCAAAATTTTGATTTTTTTTTTTTTTATTTATTTTTAATATATGAAATCTCTGATAGAGACTCCTCCCCTATCAGCCAATCACTGTGTGCATCATTAGTAAGCATGCTGACATCATCCATAGCAACCACACCCTTACTCTTAGCTTAAGACTTCTCTCTGTTCCTTAGTAAAAGTTCGTCTCAGCAGCTTTGTGAATAGCTTTTAAGAGAAAACTTAAGTTTCGTAAGAACTCCTGTATCCACACCTGACCTCTCTTATGTCCATTCCTGATCTCACAATAGTTTCAAATATTATAAAGGTTCTTAATAAAATTACAAAATCAAGGAAACAATGAACATCGCGTGGCCTTTAGATATTTCCCTCACTGTTAAAAAATTCAGTCAATGGCAGACAATTTTCAATTAACGCAACGTCCTGCTGCCAGTCTAGGGTTTTCCAACACTGTTCCAATACTACCATCCTGCAGATTTTAGTTCCACCCACTCACTCTCTCACTGACCCACCCAAGGTACCACTTTTTGGTCAAGTCAGAATTGTTCCATAGTTTTTTTGGTTTTCAGTTCTCAGATAAACTCAAGATACAGTAGAGGACAATGTACAAAGCCACTGATGTGTCGATACCTGTAACGCCAAGCCAGCAGAGGGAGCCCTCACCCCAGGACTGCCTGCACGCTCCCTCTACTGCTTCTACTGTTACTTCCTGTTTTTCACTATTTAAAGACTGACCATGTGCTCATAAGTTTGCGAAGTATTGCATGTTTAACCTGCCTTACCGAGCGTTTGTTTACTCTGTTGGATTACCTGTTGCCGTTTTGCTCTGTTCTTGGATATTGTGTTTTTGGACTACCCCTGTTTGGATTTATTTGCCTGTTTGGACTGATTTCAAGGTTTGACCGTATTCTGCCTTTTGACTATCGCTCTCTGGATCGCCCCTGTCGGATTGTTTGCTGTATTGGACTGCCTTCCGGTATTGACCCTCTGCCTGTTTTCTGTACTCTGTCTACTTTAATAAAAGTACCGCGAATGGATTCTACTACTGCCTCAGCGTCCTTGTTACAATACCACAATAACACAAAAGTATTGGAGTTAAATAACACACTCACAATTTTTTTTCTTTTGCTTTTTAAATCAAAGAATGTTATATGTCAAGCAAAATTACAATATTCAGTTTCCCAGTATTTGAACAATTTTGGGGAAATTAAAAAGGAAGAAAAAAATACAATAAATGGAAATGAGTAAGGGTATTGCTCCTTGTTCAGCTCAGTCCTTCAATTCAAAATCAATTCAATCCAAAGAGTACAAAAAATAAAATCAGAGAAAGTCTGAGTTCCAAACTTTAACTCCAAACTTTTTTTTCCCCCACACGCACCTTCACCTCCGTTCTTCCCATGCTTCTTAATTACACTGCAGTCACACCATCCGCGCTTCGTAAAAGTGCGGTCACGCTATATATTTACGGTAACAAACACTTCCGACCTAATACGGCGCATTTCATGTTATTCAACTACTTTTAAGAACTGCATATCAAAGTCAGGACCAATGCTATTAACAATCTCTCTATCTCCATCTCCCAAATAAAAATACTATTAATCTGACATGTGCAAAAAATCATAAAAATATGAAATCAAATTGTTTTTTGAAAACTCCAGATTATTGTTCTTCATCTCCCCATGTACCACTGTGGTGATTTTCAAGTTGTTTTACTGTATCATTTTTAATAATTTCATACCAAAGTCGACAAATGCTATTTACATTGCTTTATAGACAAAAAAAAAAAACAATAAAAATATGAAATCAAATTGTTTTTTGAAAACATCTTCATTCTTTAACTAGAATTAGACTCTGACATGTTAATATTGTCTTAATCATTGTGTACAGTGCATTTATGTTGGATTTTTAATCATCACTGAAATCATGTTTTACACCAAAATTAATCTGTCGATGTTATCATCCCTACCCAGAAACACCTACTATGACTTTCTGATCTTTTTATGTTTGTTTGTTTTCCTGACTGAAGTCATTTGACTGTTTATCAGATAATATTGATAATTTTGTTGATAAAAAGTTGGCCTAAAATTGAAGTTGCAGTTGACCTAACAATCCTATTATTAAGTATTTCCAGTTGTGCAAGTTTATACCCATCAAGATGAATAAATTAGGTCCATTTATGTTAACAGTAAAGAAGGTGCAAGAACATGGAAAACAAACAGAAAGAGAAGAAAATGCAAATGTTGAGGTGGATATTTACAGTTTCTACCACATTCAAATGAACAGACTTCCAGAGAAACACAACAACAGAGAAAAATATATATATATAAAAAAAAAAACAAATGAATGAGGAAGAAAAATGAAAAAGGCTTTTGTTTAGAATAATAAACAAATGACGTGACACTGAATGAGGGATGAGAGCAGATATAATAATCACACTAAATCTGCAGACAGAAACATCAGACTCAGGAAAGAAACACACGACCTCTAAAGTAAGAACAACTCACATCTTCATTCTGTAACTAGAATTAGACTCTGACATGTTAATATTGTCTTAATCATTGTGTACAGTGCATTTATGTTCCTGTTCAGATGGATTTTTAATTTTTAAATGCTGAAATAATGTTTTACACCAACATTAATCTGTGAACATTTGAAATCTGAGTTTGTCTGTATTTTTCTTCCTCAGAAATGGACCAAACTCTATTTTTCACTCTTCTTCTCACTGGTGAGTGTGTTTGTGGTTTTATTTATAGTTTCTAGTTTCATTAGGTTTGATCCTGTTATGAAAAGCATTAAAGCAAAGTCTCTCTTTCACAGCTCTCTGCTCCGTATCTAAATGTGTTCAGCGTCAGTATCACTTTATAAATGAGAGGAAGAACTGGACTGAAGCTCAGAGATACTGCAGAGAGAAATACACAGATCTGGCCACCGTTGACAACATGAACAACATGAACGAGCTGAAGAAGAGAGTGAACGACAAAAGTGTTCAGTTGGTCTGGATTGGGCTGCAGAAGACGGGTTGTGATAAATGGCAGTGGTGTTCAGGTGAACCTGCGCTCTATCTGAACTGGGCTACTGGACAACCAGATGGTGGAGATGATTGTGCTGTGATGTTAAATAGACAATGGCATGATTTGCCATGTAGTGATAACCGACATTTCATCTGCAGCAACAGTGAGTTCATTTATGCACCATATACAACATTGTAATTGAACACTAAACAGTATGAATATTTAATTTGATCACAACTTTAGTAGAGACTGTGGATATTTGTCTCACTTTCAGTTTTGAGAAAATTTCTGTATCAACATAATATTTTCCAGAAGGAAAGACTTCATTTACTGAACACACTTTGATCTTTTGTTGTCCCTCTGATAATTTGTCACATTGAAAAAAAACTTATTAAAGAGCATAAAAATCTTTTTACAGTGACTAGAGGTGATTCAGCTTGATGTTTTCAGCCTTTAGTATCTCAAAACAAACCTATAAGGGCTTCGTTTTTCATATGTAGATTAACTTGATTTCCATTACAACATAAACTTGCATTGCTGAACAATGTCATGTAGTGATTTGATAGTGAAGCTAGTTTAAATGTCACAGTGTTGACATCATGTTTCTGTTTCTATTTTTTTTCTCTCCGTGTGACTATCTGACTGTATGTGTGTTTCATTTAATGGTTTGAATGCACGTTTCAGCCGAACAGAATTAAGTTTTAGACAGATCACGGTATAATGTAAAACATTGTGAATATTCAATATATCACCAGCTGTAGAATCAGCTTAAGTCTTTCAATGATATATTTCTGATATTTCTGCTCCCGTTCACATCCAAACCATAAAGCAGAGTAAGAATAATGAACTAGTTTATGATTTTTTGCTCTTGTTTTTCTTAAAGTGAACACAGGACTCGTCTTTGTCAATCAGATGATGAATTGGAGAGACGCTCAGAGTTACTGCAGACAGAATCACATTGATCTGGTCAGTGTGAGAAACCAGAATGAGAATCAACAGGTTGAGAAGATCATTAGTGACAGAAATTTATCTGGATCACATGTCTGGATCGGTCTGTTCAGAGACTCATGGCAGTGGTCAGATCAGAGTGACTCCTCATTCAGATACTGGAAGTCTGGTGAACCTAATAACTTGGGAGGTGCTGAAAACTGTACAGTGATTAATCCGAATGTTCAGGGACAATGGAATGACATCTCTTGCAATAATCAATATTCTTTTGTGTGTCATGAAGGTGAGTAGATCCTCACAAAACACACACAATCCATCATCACCTCCAGATCTCTTAAAGTTCACACTACATGTCTGACATGACAAATTCATCCACAGTGTTAGTTCTGCATGTTGTGTTTGATCAGTCTCTCTCTAGTTTCTGCTTGTGGTTTGTTTCGTTTCCAGATAAACTGATTCTGATCAAAGAGAATCTGGCGTGGTCTGAAGCTCTGAGTTACTGCAGACAGAATCATGTGGATCTGGTCTCGGTTCATTCAGAAGAGATTCAGCGTGGTGTGATGAACGTGGTTAAACGGGCGTCTACTGCGGCGGTGTGGTTGGGTTTACACAACTACTGCAGCATGAACATGTGGCTCTGGGTGAGTGGAGAGATCGTGTGCTATCACAACTGGGCTCCAGGGAACGGAACGACACGGGAAAACTGCAAACTTAAGAAGAGAAAAGGAGCAGTTCAGTCTGGAGGAGATCAGCGCTGGATCAGCCTTCCTGAATCTCACAAACTCAACTTCATCTGCAGAAAGAAATAGTGAGCAACACGCTAATGTATTTACTTACATTAATGTTTTCATAGGCTATTTCATTATTTTTTTTTTATTTACATTTATGTTTGATTTGTTCTTTAGTAAGTTCTAAGTGAATCTGATGTGGTTTGGTTACTGGGTTTTAAAAGTGGTCAGAAGTGTGTTTTATTTCTGTATAATGAAATGTGTCTTTTAAGAAACTCTTTGTATACAGAGGGCCGGAGGTAAAGTGAAATCTCTGTTAACTCTGAAATAAGGTTAGTTACACCAAAACACAGTGGGAGTGGGAAAACACCTTTGACATATATATCTTATATACCAAGTGGACTTAACTTCCTGTTCTGGTCTCTTCCTCTTCCCTTTTGTAATGTAACCTCTAGGGAGAGGTAGATTACTTCTAATTTTCTGTTAATTATATTTAATCTTTATTAATTATAGCTTTTATATCAATATTGTCAGTCAGATTCATGTGTATAATGTTACTTTCCTTACCTGTGTGAATATTTTTGTCATTTTGCTCTTTTTGAGTTATAGTTTTGCCTTCTATCTAAATATGTGGAAATGAGAGCCCGTGGTTGTCAGGGTCGTGAGTGGGAAGGAGGCGCAGGGATGAAAAAATCATACAAAAGTGCTTTAATAGAATAATCCAAAAACAGGAACAGCAGAGAAACAACACGTCAACACGACGGAAACTAACATTAAGAACGAACAAGAAACAAGGAACTGAATCAAACTTATACAAGACAGCTAATTAGACAAAGACAGGTGGGAGTGATAAACCAATGATGACTTAACAAGCAACGGAACAGGAAAGACCAAATAAGGACACGAGGGCAAAACCAACAAAACAGTCCACAGGGGTGTGACAGTGGTGATACGTGTACAACAATTATTTTAATAAAATAAAAATAAAGGCAAACCATCTAAGAGGCTACTTGTTTTTTTGTTTTTTTTTCCATGTTCATGAAATAAATATTTTTACATTTTTTTTAATATGCTGGTTAGCCTGTGTTTTGTATGTGTTTAGCCAACTTAATATCTGGTAGTTCCTACTCTGAAGTAGAAGCTAGTTTAGTTTAGTTAATTTATTTCCCAGAACTACAACCATTCCTAGTTCCTGCAGTGTGAACGTGCCAAAAAACAGGTACTTCTGCCAATAGTTCTGTCATGACAACTCTCAGAGGAATTAGCATGGTAATGTACCTGACAATGTTAATGTGTTTAGTCTTGGATCTGCTACGCTGGTGCTGTGGCAGAGCAAGTACAGAGACTTGCTACTGCCAATACATCTGCTAAAGAAAATCTTAAGCCTCTTAAAAGTCTTTGTCCATACTTCTAACAACTCTGGACCTTAAGACCTTTTAATTGTTAAGATTAGGATTTAGAATTTTGTCTCTAGGAGCAACTCTTTGTACTAAGAATTTTCATTAATATGGGCTCTGAAATTTAAAGACAGCTACACTGTAAAAAAATAAAAAAACACAATCAGCTTAAAATAATGTGTTACCTTGTTGCCTTAAAATTTTAAGTTCAGTCAACTAAAATAAGTTTAGTTAACTTGAAATGTTAAGTTATACTAAGTAACAACGTAGATATTTGTGTTTGTTAAACTTAACAGATGGGTAAGTAACCCAGCTGCCTTAAAATTTTAAGTTGATTCAACTGAAATATCTAAGTTGTCACTTAGCATAATTTAACTTTTCAAGTTGAATAAACTTTTTTGGGTTGACTGAACTTAAAATTTTAAGGCAGCCAGGTTACAAATTATTTTAAGTTGATTCAGCAAATAGTTTTTTACAGTGTACCTACAAACATGCAAGGGAAGTGTTATGTTTAGTGTTGTGTTATATTAATTAGTGTATATGTAATATCTTGACAACTAAAATATTTTTTATGCCACAGCAGTGTCAGATCTCTTCTTAAATGATCCAAAGGACTCAACTGATCTCAAAACAAAAAAAAAGAGGCAGAGGAGGAAATGCTTAAACACTTCAGGTCAAGATTTAGAAATGTCCAAGCAGTTGGACGCAGCATTCAGGGTTTCTGCAGGTTTCATAATGTCAAATTTAAAACTTTTTAAGACCAATATGAATTAAATTTAAGACCTATATCACAGCATCAAAAACACAAACAAAGAGTCCGGAAACATTGTCTGAAACAATTCACCGATTTCCCCATTCGCACTATAGGACTGGTGTCTAGTTACGACATTGCCTCGGCAGCATAGAGCCAACAGATGCTTGGCAGAATTGGCTGATGGCTGTCGTTTGCTTAAGACCCTTCACTGCAGTCAGATGTTTCTCACCTTTTGCATGAGACGATCGGGCTCGTACACCTAACGTTCCCAGTTTAATTGCTTTCTTGCATAATAAACAGTATGCTTCAAATGCATTGTTAGCAACTGGCCTTAACCAATCCTTATATTCAGTTTTTTCAAGCCAAGTATCGCTAAACCTGCACTTGCCCATAGTTAAAACGTAAACTTGGTTTTACGTCTGAGGTAACATACACTCCCGAGAGAGACTCGCGCCAATAACAGAAAGCTGATTGGCTGTTGCATGTTGGTCTCATTTGTAGTCGTAATACAGCGAATTATACTTAGACTAGAGAAACAAAAAACTACAACACCACGGAATCAGCCAAGCAACAACAAAGACAGAAACAGAATTAAAATGAGCTTTACATGGACATCGGAAAAATAAGACCTGTGAAAAAGTATTTAAGACCTAGAACAGCGAATTTAAGACTTTTTAAGGCCTAAAAAAATCGTTTTTTAAATTTCAGACTTTTTAAGACTTTTTAAGACTCCGCGGAAACCCTGAGCATTAGGCTTAAACAAAGATGAAAAATAAAAGACTGACCCTGCTGGAAAAAAAACAGCTAAAACCATCCTAGGCTGGTCTCCCAGCCTGACCAGCTAAGACCAGCCTGGTTGGCTGTTTTTATTCAAGCCGGGGAATCCATTCACAAGCAGTTAATTAATGAAATCAAAATAGCATCAGAACATCAGAAAGCAAACAAATATGATAAACAAGAATAACATTTGAGATTAGATCTGACAAAAACTAAACTAAACACAGGGCTATAAACACACAGGAAAACTAACGGAGATATTTAACTAGACAATTATCATCAAAAACTTAAAGGGGTCATCGGATGCCAAGTTCACTTTTACATGCTATTTGAACATTAATGTGTGTTGTCAATGTATGTACAAATCTACCCTGTAATGTTAAAAATCCATACAGTGGTTTTTAATTAATCTGTAAAAATAATATCCCCTTTTTCAAACTGAGCCATTCTCAAGTCATTGTGGCATCCGCTCCCACGATAGTCGATTGACATGAGCGTCTTACCTCAGATCAGCTGTAACAGTCCGACCTCCATGTTTTGATGCCCGAGCTGGGATGTAAGTTAGACAAGAATTGAGTGATTGAGGTGTTGTGTTGCTGGATGTAATAATGAACATAGTGGTTGTCATTTTCATCCCGACATCTGAGCCGCTGAAGATGCAGTGGATTATGTTTGTTTGTGAAGGGAATGCACCTCCTGATCTACATATATCTGTCTATGTTCGCATGAATCATTCATGATTCAGCTTTACTTACAGCAGAAGTCAGTATAAGGTTTTGTTTTATGAATCTTTCTGATCATATGTGCTAGTGATCAATAATGTGCTAGTTAGCAAGTTTAATGGCTAAACGCGGCTAAATGCGGCTAAAGTAAACAGGCTCGTCTCTCCACAGAGTGAAGAGAGGGGCGGGGTGAGCAGAGCTCATTTGCATTTAAAGCAGCCTCAACCAGAATGAGATGATTTTTGCAGAGCTGACTTTGGCAAGGTG
Source organism: Labeo catla (assembly GCA_012976165.1). Taxonomy (NCBI): domain Eukaryota; kingdom Metazoa; phylum Chordata; class Actinopteri; order Cypriniformes; family Cyprinidae; genus Labeo; species Labeo catla. Next base: position 56,255 of record VONZ01001581.1, on the reverse strand, counting down.
GAAAGGGTGTTGTTTTACACTACCATTGAGAATTTTTAACCAAATTTTATTATAGACTTTTCATTAAGACCCAAAAGAATCATATCAACTTGTAGAAAATGGGCATCCAATGACCCCTTTAAAATAAAAAACTATAGCAACTGATGAACTAAGACAAAGACAATATGCAGTTTACAGGGACTCTTCATAGGTGTAATGGTTTTTCTATTGTACAAACTGTATTTTCTATCCCCATAGCCCAACCCTGAACCTAGCCCTTGCAGGAAACTATTGCCAATTTTTGAATTTCAGAAAACACTGTTTAGTATGTTTTTTAAGCCTTTTGGTTTACAGGGACACAGGAATTGTTCTTATAAATCTTGTGTATGTTGTAGTTGTATCTCGGGTCAAATATTTTCCCATCCTAACAAACCGTACTTCAAGGGAAAGCTTGTTTATTCAGCTTTCAGATCATGTATAAAGCTCAATTAAAAAAAAAATGACCCTCATGACTGTTTTTCTGGTCCAGGGTCACATATATACTAGAACAAACACACAAAACTAAACGCAGAACAAAGCAAAAACTGTAATAATAGATATATACATGTAAACAATATATAAACTATTAAATGTTCTTTTTTCAGTTTCATTTATTTATTTAGCAGACATTTGTATTCAAATGTTAACTTCAATATTGCATGATTATTATTATTATTAACATTGTTGTAAGCATGTAAGCATATTTTGTATGTATGTATATTTCTAAATAGGACTTTTATTTTGGTGTGCCGATGTGACGTCGTAGATGTTCGCCGTGCTCCTGTTGTGAATCGACTAAAGAAAGGTTTGCTTTTAGTCATTTAAAGTGTTTACACCTCTAGAAACGGTTCAGACAGTTTTATCGTTTTTAATTGTAAAGCTTTATCTAATGCTAATTTATGTCTGATATCTATGTGTGTTTTTTTGTGAGTGAATGAGTAACATGAGAAACAGAACAGGTGCGTCTCATTTCGCTTCCTAAATCGTAAAACAGTTCGTCGTAAATATTTAGACTTTTATGTATTTACTTGATTATTTGTTCCCTTTTTCAGTAGTGGTGATGCAGGCAATACATAGACAATACGCAGGCAAAAACTTGGAACGAGAGTTTTGCGGGTGGATGAACCTCAAACCACAGTCATTTAATTACCGAAAGTGAAAGTAAAAACTGAGCTTTCAACATCTGTCGCAGCAGCAACGGCGCACCGGAGCTGAATCTACATAGAACACACGGTCTTCATTTTTTGCCTTAATGTATCTGATAGTGAAAAATCAACTTGTTATACAAGTTTTTGTGTTTAAAACAAAGCTACTGCGTTTGATTTTCATTTCTGATTAATTGTTGTGTAGTGCTCAGAAGTATTAAAAAAAATAATAATTTTTATATCATTATGTAAAGCCCATTTACGACGGAGATTTGAATAAATAAATAAATAATGAATGTTCCTACCTCAATAATCCTTATTGTTATCATTTATTAACATCTCCAAAAAAAGGTCTCAAACAAATACATAAATAGGCTCCGATGGTCACGAGTTGAAACTAAAAGGGTTCAATAACCCTAAATATATCATGTGCAAAAGTGCAATACTTTACAAAAGAGTAGTTCAAAACAGTGACAAAGGCCAGTTCCTAAAACAGAGCCAAAAATACACCCTCATAATTGTGCCATACAATTCAAGCTCATATTTAAGACACCAACACATCTAATAAATAAATACAAAAATACACCTTTCAATACATTTAAATACAGCATAATATAAAACAAACATACAATTGAATTATATCACATACCTAGCACCAGCTACGACAACAGTTTCTCAACGCTGGCACAAACCATCATTGCCGTCTGCACAAAATATTTGAATGCACGTTATTATACAAAATGTCAAACTTTTTAAAGTATCACATTTCAAACATCATCACATACCTAACAGCAGCTATAACAGCGGCATTCCATATCTGGCACAAACCCTCGTCGTCGTCTTCACAGCCTATTTTTATACACATAATTATCCAGGAAAGCAGTCACAAAAACCAATTTGGCGTTATCCGTTCAGCGTGCACGCCGTCATTACTCTAAATCCAAAGCCATGCCATTCATAAAGGACACGAAACAGGAAGTTACTGTACACACCCTATCAAACCAGGCTACCATAAAAACTATAGTGGTTGCGACCATCACACTTACAAAACATTAAGATGTTTTGTTAATGTTTTAATCATTGAATTCTTAATAGGGAGCTGACTGAAATGCACCCAGAGAGTTGATTTGGATTTCCTTGTCTCTCTGTTCATTACTCTTATCTTAAACACACAAAAAATAACTTGGTGATGCAACTAAGATCCATTTGATATATAAAGATGGCATTTATTAAAGAGGAGAGTGAAGACATGAGGATTGTGTGATGATATCAATTGATTGTGCCTGTTACTCTAGGAAGCCACTAGAGGGCAGTGTGTTCAGTGTTATGTGTTGAATATGAAGGAATAATATACAAGAAAAAGAGTACGGATGGAGAAGTAAAATAAATAAAAAGACAGACATCCTAAGACTGCACTGAGAGTCATTTTATTAAAGAACATGGACAAAACATGGTACCAGGAGTGAAGTAAAAACAAAGCACAGCCTGTTGTGTAAGTGACATATGGATACTCTGAAACCACCAGAGAACTTGAAGCTCACTGGAAATGTTGACAGCAACTGACGCAGTTTTAAACAGCAATTTGAGCTGTACATGGTCGCTATCGGGATGGACACAAAGCCAGAAGCACATAAGGTTGCTTTACTACTGACGATTGCTGGTCCACAGGCTATTGAAGTGTATAGTACATTTGTCTTTATTGAGAATGGAGACAGAAACAAGCTCGATGATGTGCTGGCCAAATTTACTGCTCATTGTTCGCCCAAAAAGATTTAAACTTATGAAAGATACATGTTTTGTTCACGTGTGCAGCAGCCGCAGGAAACATTTGATAACTTCCTGACTGACCTGAGACTAAAGGCTAAGACATGCAATTTTGACCAGCTAAGTGACTCAATGATAAGAGATCAGATTGTGTTTGGCATTTAGCAAAACTCAGACAACACTTACTGAGAGAAACAGAGCTCACTTTGCAAGAGGCAATTAAAATTTTTCAAGCTAGTCAACTTGCTCAACTTCATGTGAAAACGTTTGGTGAAATAATGCATTAAAGCATGTCTTCAAATACAGATGCTGCAATTGGTGCAGTTTCCTTCAAAGAGAAGCGACGCACGTTAAGAGCAGCAAAACAGAAGGATGGCGTCTGCAGTTGCAAACGATGTGGTACTGATCATCAGCCTAAGCAATGTCCAGCTTTTGGGAAACAGTGTGCAAAGTGTAATGGTAAAAATCATTTTGCAAAACAGTGCTTTACTAAAGGAAAAATGAAACAAAAAGGCCGATCTGTCAAGATGATAGAAGGTAACCTGTGAAAACCTGCAGGAATCTGAGAACACTGGATGTGGACAGCTATCAGTTAATGCACAGTGTCAAGAGGATGCTGTCAAAAATGACAAATGGGTGGCACCATTACAGATAAATGGAGCGCTGGTCACTCTCAAGCTGGATACTGGTGCTAAAGCAAACTTAATAAGCATGTCAGTCATCAAAAATATGACAGAAAAGCCAAAAATCAAGAAGAAGCCAATACTTCTCAAGGACTACAATGGAAAAAGCATTGACTCTTCAGGTATATGCAGGCTGAAAGTAACAGTAAAAGACAAAGTGCATCACCTACTCTTCTCTGTTGTTGCTGAAGAACTGGAGTCCCTGCTAGGTGACAAGTCCTGTGAGAATTTAAATCTGGTCAAAAGGGTGTGCCACATCAACCACGACAATTCAGCTGTGACTACAAGTAACTCTGTGGATGACATAGTGCAGAGCTTTGTAGATGTTTTTAAAGGCTTTGGTGTTTTACCTTATGTTTACAAGATCCAGCTGAAAGAAAATGCACAGCCTGTAGTGCATCCTGCACGCCGATTTCCAGCTCCGCCCAAAGATTGTCTAGAGAAAGAATTAGACAGGATGACAACATTAGGAGTGATCAAAAGAATACAAGAACCAACCGACTGAGTGAACTCCATGGTGTGTGTGAAGAAAAAGAATGGAGATTTAAGACTGTGTATGGATCCAAAGGATCTGAATGATAACATAAAGTGTAAGCACTATCAAATACCAAAACGTTAAGAAATAATGAATGAAATGGCGGGTGCCAAATATTTCATGAAGCTTGATGCCTCACAAGGATTTTGGCACGTCTGGACGAGGACAGCACAAAGTACTGTACCTTCAACAACCTTGGGGACAAATTGTCAAGTCAAGGAATACAGCCTGATAGTGAGAAGATAAATGCCATCCTGAAAATGAAATGTCCAACAGAGAGGAAAGGAGTACAGTGCATCATGGGCATGGTGAATTATATAGGAAAGTTTATTTTGAAAAACATCTTCAAAAACATCATGTTTGCAAGAACTCCTGCAAAAGACAACAGACTTTGCATGGGCAGACAAACATGAGAGTGAATGGCAACAGTTGAAAATAGCATTGACCTCAGCACCTGTATTGCAGTTCTTTGATGCAACCAAGAAAAGTGTGCACAGATGCCTCCAAGAATGGTCTTGGTGCAGTTTTATTGCAAGCTGATGATGAGATCTGGAAGCCAGTAGCGTATGCAAGCAGATCCATGACTGACTCTGAGTGTCAATATGCACAAATCGAGAAAGAGAGTTCTTGGGATTAGTCTTCGGCCTAGAGAAATTTCATAATTACGTATATGGCTGTCGCGATTTAGCTCAAAGGGAAATGTATATAAATAATTACAATTAATTATGATTAATTACAGTTATTTGTATCAGCTGCCAGTAGTAACTGTAGCAGAATAAATTTTCCATCAACTAATCTGTTCGCCCAGCGAACATTCAGTATAATCTTTATATCAACTCTAGGAAATGATATTTTCTTGGCCACAGAAAATAACTTTCTTAAAGTACCATTGCATTAGAGCATGTAGCTCGAATCGGAATCGTAAAGGGACATTAATTTGCAAGGCAGAATCAGAATCAAAACTCATGTAATTTGTGCACAATAGTTTATTAACGAAGGACTAACACATAACTAATCTAAACGAACAAACATGAAGTCACTCATACATGGGGGAATGGTCAGTGAGAAGCAGTTAGAGAGAGAAACAAGGAAATGAAGCTATGAAAAGAGTCAGTTAACCACCTGAGTGAAACCATCAGTGCTGTCTACGTCTTATACTAAACCTCTGTTTGTTTAGTTAAATGTACGATACTTGCATTGCCTTGGTCGTTGAACAAGTGTCCAAATGCAGTCTCTGAAAGTCTTGATGGTTTGAAGCAGTGGTGGTTTTGGAAGTGCAATCACGTTCTTCCGGGTCTGAAGAGGGATAAATTCCAAAGATGTTCTGACTCAATGGTGACTGAGAGTTTCTTCCCATGTGAAAATTGAAGAAGAACCAACTAAGCCCTTTTGGTGTGTTAGTTGCTTTGGGGGGTTGTCTTCAAAACTCCAGCATATAGCTGAATTGTTGGTTTTAAAGATTATTTGTTAAATGTAACAAATAACTGTATGTCTGATTGGTCCAGATGCTACATGACCTTCCCACCTTTACTGCAGAAACTGATCATCATCCATTAATTGCAATAATAAAAAAGAATATGAATGAAATGACACCAAGGATTCAAAGACTGATGATGAAATTGCAAAGGTACGATTTCAATTTGGTATATACGCCTGGCAAATACTTAATGTTTGCAGATACCCTCTCACAAGCACCTACACAAAATAGTGAGAATACAACAGAAGATGATGTTGAGATTCATGTGAATTTGGTGCACACAGCGTTTCCAGTGTCGGATGCAATGTCTAAGCAAATAGCTGAAGAAACCAGAAAAGATGATGAGTTGCAAGCTGTCATTGACAGCATGTATAATTGATGGCTGACGGGTTCATCTCCAAAATTCCATGACATCAGAGGTGATCTATGTGTGGTGGATGGATTTCTTCTGAAAGAAAACAGAATCGTCATTCCTTAAAGCCTGAAACAAGACATACTGCACAGAATTCATCTCGGCATTGAAAAATGTAAGAGGAGAGCGAGAGAGACGGTCTTTTGGCATGGAATAAACAAAGACAACGAAAAGATGGTGAGACAGTGTAACATGTCAAAAATACAGAAATAATCAAACTAAGGAGCCAATGATAATACCGGACTTACCCAACATCACCATGGGAGAAAGTTGGAATGGATCTCTTCCATCTGAAAGGCAATAACTATCTAGTGGTGATTGATTACTACTCAAATTACCCTGAATTGGCCTTACTCTCGAACATGTCATCAAAATGTGTAATAACACATGCAAAATCAATTTTTGCAAGACATGGCATACCACAGACTGTCGTCAGTAACAATGGTCCATGTTTCAGCAGCAAAGAGTGGCAAGACTTTTCAGTGCAATATGACTTCAAGCATGTCACTTCAAGTCCAGAATATGCTCAGTCAAACGGCAAAGCTGAGAAAGGAGTTCACATTCTCAAGCAACTTCTAAAAAAGGCTGCTCAATTACAGAACCTCTCCGTTAGAGTGTGGCATGGCCCCGGCTGAGATGTTTATGAATCGTAAACTTCGCACTACATTGTCGTCTTGTGCCAAATGAAAAGGAAATGTGAAAATGAAGCAGCAACTCAAGCAACTGAAAGGTAGACAGAAGTTCTACTATGACAGGGCTACAAAGCATCTACAACCATTGGTGAGGAATGATGTTGTCTGAATCAAAGATGATGAGAACTGGAGCAAGAAAGCCACAGTCATGCAAGAAGTAGCTCCAAGATCTAATACTGTGAAAACGAATGACGGACAAACCTTCAGACGTGATCTGTTAAGGACTGAAAAAGAAAGAGAAGACCTGAATCAATGCAATGCAAGATCTGAGTCAACTGCATTGGCCACAACAAATGACTGCAACACTGATTCAAACAACGAAACAGAAATACCAGACAATCAGACATTTACACTTAGAAGATCTACAAGACACATTAAAAAGCCTGATAGATTAAATCTATAAGAAACTGCTGAAAGAATAAATGTTAATGTTTGTACTTAATTCATATTGACTGTTCAACAGTTCAAATATAGACACTGAGTTAAAATGTTATTCTAAGCGCAAGTCAAGATGTTTTATAAAATAATACTAAGTTACTTTTTTATGTTTATTTGAAGGAAGGGGGATGTGATGATATCAACTGATTGTGCCTTTTACTCTAGGAAGCCACTAGAAGACAGTGTGTTCAGTGTTATGTGTTGAATACGAAGGAGTAATATACAAGAAAAAGAGTACAGATGAAGAAGTAAAAGAAATAAAAAGACTGCTCCAAGAGTCATTTTATTAAAGAACATGAACAAAACAGATTGAAGAAGACACTGAGGCACAGGCAGGTTGGTTTTCATTTTTGAAGCTGAATAAGAGTCTTGCGTTTCAGCTGCCCACTGGCCAAACCGCGTTATCGCAGGCTTTTACATTAGGGCATATGGGATCAAAAGAGTATTTGACCAAAAAAAAAAAAAAAAACAGACAATTTTTTTTTTATTATTGTTGACATTGATGATGATGTCAATTAATCATTTCAGCCCTGATAAACATATATGTAACTATGTGTGAACTATGTGTGTATTCCCAGAACGTTCCCCTAACCTACAGGGAACGTTCTATTTACGTTAAGAAAACTTTCCTGGCTAACCAATAGGGAACGTTCTATTTATGTTCCTAGAAAGTTCCCTGAAAGTTCTCTGAAGTTTCCCAGAATGTTCTCCTAACCTCTTCACTCCGATACCGCTGCCGTATGTCAGCACTCCCGCGTCCCGTAGTAAACAGCATGGAAGATGGACGGATGTGGACCTCAATAATCACTACTACAAACCATGTCTTGTTTTAAACTATTGCTTAGTCCTTACAGATATTTAGAGCACATTTAGCCACCATAAAATGACATTAAATTGTCCTTTAATATCCTACATTTGTTTTATTCGTTAATATATAAGTTTAGAAGTACCATAACCCAGATTTTGTTTATTAAAGCACCAAATAACACTGACTTCAACAAAATATTGGATTTTAAAAATGTGAATTTTATTTTTACAGACATTGAAAACGAATAACATTTATTTTACTTTACTTAGAATAATATTACATTCGTTTCTTACCACTGAATTAACGACGATGTGCTTCTCTCTTTTGGTCAGTACACAAAAACTTCTCCGTTAACATCATGTTATCTTCAATTAGACGTGTCAAATTTCCCTGAAATCACAATATTTACTCTCGTATATATATTAATTATAAGTAATTATTCATTAAAGCGATTAATCAACGAATGTTAGTCAGTAAAACGAAATGACCGTTAATTTTTAAATTACGCGAGTGCGCGGCTTTCTGTGGAAGGCAGGATTGAGCGCGTGCTGGAGAAGCGCGTGCATATCAGAGGCGCGCAGAAAAGAAATATACAAACAAACCCAGTGTTAATGATATGACTTTCTGACTACGCTTAACCTTGGCTTAATTGGAATTATATTATAATTAGAATTCGATTTGACCACTTTGATGTCTACACTTTATTAAACGCTTATTTCAGACACGAAATTCTGCAAAAAATAGTTTGTTTATGATGAAAAAGAATACATTTCAGCATTAGAATGATCAGAAAGATCTGCCAAGTTTTTATTAGTTTAGACGGATATGACAACTAAAAATAACCTGCAGGGAACGTTCTGGGAACGTTCCCTGTATGTTATTAAAAATAGAACATACAGGGAACGTTCCTAGAACGTTCTCACTTGGTTCCCAAAAAAATAACCAAACGGGAACCATAGGGGAACGTTAGGGGAACGTTCTGAATTTGCTGGGAAGCTGTATATTTTGGTCAGAATTATTTCACTCCTGTACTTACTTTCACTAAAACCACCTGTTAAAACCACTAAAACCACCTGTTCATGCTAGTGATAGGAGAAATTAACCTTTTCACAGCTTCAAATCAATTGAATAAATTGCTTCACAAAATGACTGATTTGCAGGGCTTGCTTTGTTTGTTTTATGGACAGCTTCTATACAGAGGCCAGTAAGAGTCTATTAAATTCTTCTCATCCTTTCAATTACAACCCAGGCTCACTGGAAATACGTGACTCTGCCTACATTTCTGCAGAACCTGAAATGCGCATCTCCACAATTCACTGCACTTTTCGGGTGACACGTCCACTAGAGGCGCTAAGTGGTTTATTTTTTTCTCCGTTTTAGATGCATGTATATTAAAGGTTAGAAAGCAAATTAAACAGTGCTCCTTAGCATACAAAAACGTTTGTATTAAACTTGTTAATTTCACAGTTTTAAGGTGCCAAAGACACGCGTCTCGTCTGGATTTATCCTTTGCCGAGGCCACAAGAACTCTGTTTACTGAAAGCATTTGCCTGCAAACGGAGCAAGAATTAATGGTAAAATACAGAAATACATGTGTATGTTCTAGTTGGATGTGTTTTACTGAAATTAAACGCTAAAAAGTCGTGGGCATATGATACGTACCAAATTGCACAAAACTAGTTAGGCATATTTTTATTAGCTGAAAAAAAAAAGTTTATACCCAGTCAGTACCGAGTGTATTTTATCGAATATATGTTATATATGTATATCGAACATTATGGATGAAACGATTTAAAAATGAACTTTCTCAGAACGACGTAATAACGTTTTAGTCAGGTGGCTTTTTATGTAGGCTAGGTGAAACGTACAGCTTGAACGTACATTATGTTATCAAACAGAATAATAAATAATGCCATGTCTTCAAGAAATGACATCACTGACTACATTACATACAATAAAAGATTTTTAACTGATGAATTGTTTAAATAATAAATTATTTTCCCTTTTTTTCAGTTCAATGGCCTACATATGTGATGTCACCGAATTGCCCGAAATTCTATAAAAAAGAAAAGATGAGTTTTAGATACTAATTTAAGTGCAATTTTTTTCTCAACAGCTTCAGTATGGCCATGGATATGGCCAAGTCTTTTTTAGAACGTTTTTAGAAGTGATTTTTATTTATATTTCTTTCATGTAATTTTGTATGTTATAGATGTATAGATTTTCTGACTTTTTAAAGTGACATTAAAACGTAAGTATTTCTTCATTTGGTGTGTTTGATTTGTTCTTGTATTTGATTGATGCTTTATCCATTTCAGGTTACAGAAGCAATGTAATTAATTTAAATAAATACATACATAAATATGTTACATGTATATTTTAAATCCAGTCATTTTAATCCATTAAAACCTGTAGCTTATTCAGACAGAATTTTATAATTATTATTAATGGTCTCTGGTTATCTCGATGCTGCCAACTGTAATTCTGCAGGGGAAAGGGGAAAAAAAGATAAAAGACACCTGTCGTAATATGTAATGCCAAAACAGTGTAATATTTGATATAGGCTACATCTAATAACATTTAAGTATACAGATAATGAATTTAATCTTATAATATTATTAGAATGGCTTTTGAGAATAATTCCTTTATGGTGTTTCTTTGGGTATTAACATAATTAAAATCTTACGCTGCGTCGAGTTTTCAGAAATCTATATCCTAGTGCATGGCAAAGAATGGATTGAGCGAATTTGGTCGCTGATGTATGTCGGAGAGCTGGATCTTTGGCAGAAACAACAGAGGTAACTTTACAGTAGAAATAACTATATCGATACAAATGCCTCAATACACATATTAGCTTTGAGTTTTTGATAGTATTGACGTGTCATGCCCGATGTATTTTTGTAATTATTAAAATAATGGAAACTCGTATACTTTAGTATTTTGAAAAGAGATTTGAAGTGTTGTATTGTTATTATTGTATTAAAAATCTCAAGATTTCGATTTTCTATATTTGCAACATTTGACGTCACAGCTCACGCTGGGTGGGAAAACGTCGTGTCGTAAGTGTTGCGTACAGACGTTCATATTACATCTTTAATCTACACGTGTAATTGTAACTCTTAGGGTTTTATAATTGCATTTACATTTATATTATTTTACTTTCATTTTTAAGCCGGAAAATTGGACGGTTTTACGTAAGTATGTTTCGTTTTATAATAAAAGAGAATGTTTAGATGTGACATCATTAAAGATGAGCTTTGGGTTATCACCCTTTAACATTACAAGTTCAATGTTTTCAAAAACACGAAGTGATCAAGTAAATATAACAACATATTTATTTAATCAGATTATTGGAATTGCTGTTATTGATTTTATTGTAATGACATTAAGTCATTGTACACGCAGAAATCACCTCACACTAATACATAGAATATCCCTATGTACAACTATTTCTACCCTTACAAATGTTATAAAACCATACTGTAATTGATTTGGCTTCTTTATTGTGGCTGACTGGAATAAGTATTCAGTTGTCAACATTTGAAGTGGATCAAAAAGTTAATCAAAGTTGTCTTTGATGAAAGGTTTTCAAATGTTGACTACTGTATACCATACTATATTATACTACTGCTAAGGTTTTTTTTTTTTTTTCCAGGAATGCCCGGGAGCACAAAAAAGACATGTCCCTGTTGTAAGGCCATTATAAATGTGGCCTTCAAAACATGTCCTGCATGCAAGACTGGTCAGCCTTACAAGGCGAAGTTACAGAAAAGAAGGGAAAAATTTAAATGATCAAAATCTGATTGGGTTGCTTCTATCCAAAAAAACTGCAAAAGGGCTGTAGTAGTCAACAGCAGTCATTGTTTGGTGAGTGTTTAACTTTATAATGACAAGTGACCTTAAGTTTATAATGACATAAGTAACACTGTAATGGAGACAGTGGACCTTGCTCATAAATAATCCATAAAACCATTTTATTGTAACACAGTCATCTTGAATATGAAAGGTTTCACAAGAATGGTTTTCATGAACAATATAAATTGCATAAAAAAGTTATCCTCGTATTTCATAGATAATGCACAGTGCCCATTATCTTTGATGTAGACTGATGTATTAATGTTGGGCAACCTTAGTTCTTGTTGCATTTTGTATTAAGTTTTGTGTTATTTTTATTATTATTGTTATTATTATCGTTTCAGCTTGATAAGTTGGCTGCCCTTGACCTCCATCCCATACTCCTACTTGGGAAGAACAGTGAAAACACAGTTGTGGCCGATGCCATTTTAGGACATGACCATCTTCTGGATCTTCTCCAGAGGATAAAGTCTGTTTACGAAGCAGTGTTAAAAAGTTGGTTTTCTGACATTTTTTTTTTACATTTAATAATTTTACTTTTATACAGTCATTTAATAATACTTTAATAATACTTTTATACAGCCATTTAATGTAGACTGTGTTTGTTTATTTTTAAGTATGCACTAGACTGGGCAATGCTTTGCAAAGGAATCATTTATCATTTCTTAATGATCTTAAGACTGAAACAATAATTGCTGTGCATAATCACCAAATAAATGTACACGTCATGTTAATACATTTTTGTTATTGCTATAATGTAACTTCGTTGTGTTGTCCTTTAGTTCATCTTCAGAGAGAGAAAAAGAAGAGCTCTAGCAGCCTACAGACTCCTGCCCCAGATACAGAATATCCAGAGATCTCCAGCACTGCCTCGCCAAACATGGAGCCCTTCACTGCTGCCTCATCAAACGTGGAGCCTCCAAACCAAACATGGAGCCCTGGAGCCCTCCAAAGGAGCCCTCCACCACGCTTGCCGCCTTACCAAACATGGAGCCCTAATGCTGCCTTACCAAACATGGAGCCCTCCAAACCCAATGCTGCTTACCAAACATGGAGCAATCCAATGCTGCCTTACAAAACATGGAGCTCCTCCGTGCAGCCCTCCAATGCTGCCTTACAAAACATGGAGCCCTCCGGTTGCTGCTGCGCAAAATGGAGCCTCCAATGCTGCCTTACCAAACATGGAGCCCTCCAATGCTGCCTTACCAAACATGGAGCCCTCAATGCTGCTCTACCAAACATCCAATCTGCCTCCAATGCTGCCTTACCAAACATGGAGCCTCCTGCACCAAACAGGAGCCCTCCAAAGCTGCCTTACCAAACATGGAGCCCTCCTTTGTGCCCTCAATGCTGCCTTACCAAACATGGAGCCCTCCGGTGCCGCTCAATGTGGAGCCTCCAAACATGGCCCTCCGGTGCAATGGAGCCCTCCAATGCTGCCTTACCAAACATGGAGCCCCTCAATGTGCCTTACCAAACATGGAGCCCTCCGTGCTGCTCCACCACATGTGGAGCCCTCCAATTGCCTTAGCAAACATGGCCAATGCTGCCTTTACAAACATGGAGCCCCCAATGCTGCCTTTACCAAACATGGAGCCCTCCGGTGCTGCTCCACCACATGTGGAGCCCTCCAATGCTGCCTTAGCAAACATGGAGCTCTCCAATGCTGCCTTAGCAAACATGGAGCTCTCCAATGCTGCCTTACCAAACATGGAGCCCTCCAGTGCTGCTCAAAGGTAAAGTTTGGTAGCAATCCTATCTAATGTACAAGTGTGATGATTAAATAGGGTGAAGAACATTTCTTTAAAATAAAATATTGTATTTTAAACCAAGCAAGATTGTGGAAGCAACATAGCTTGCATATGCTACAGTTCTAACTCTGTTCTCTTGACTGCTCTCTGAGTGAATGGTTGAAATTGTTATTTTAGATTTATCAAGAGAGGAAAATATTAATATTTCCTCTTTTTAGACAGGGAAATCTGCTGAATGCATGGAAACACTGGAGATCAACAACTTTCCATACCAGAAGATACTAAAAAAAGGAAATAGAGGAGTAAGTGTTTTGACTTCTTAACAAATAATTCAAATTGTATGTAGCTGTATACTGTTGTATGCAAAAAATGTAAATAATTTAATTTATTAAATTAAAAATTCTGTCATCATTTACATGGTTTGCTCTTGTCCCAGACCTGTACGAGTTTTTACAGCACCACTGCTGCACCACAGCTGGACTCCTTTAACACCTCTAGCAACTTCCCCATTGACGTTCCACAAGCCAAAATCATCAAATGCCACCAAAAGAAAACAAGGTAAAATGATACACAAAGCTTTTAAACAATTAGTTAAAGGTATAGTTCACCCAAGAATGAAAACTACCCCATGATTTACTCACCCTCAAGCAATCCTATGTGTAGATAACTTTCTACTTTCAGACAAACACAATCTGAGTTATAAACCTTTTTCCTAAGTAAACAAAGGGCTGCCATTACAAATTCTAACTTGCAGTTGGATGCTCTTGTGCTCCAGTCTCCATAGGAACCCATTCAAATAGTGCCCATCTGTTTTTAATGTAGCTAACGTTGGCTGTTTTGTGTCATCTACACACTCAGGCTACGTCTACATTAATCCGGAGTTTACGTTTTAAAATGCTCTTCGTCCACACTAGCATTTTTAAGTATTTTCCAAATGTTTCTCATCCACACTGAAACGTAGGAAAACATTAAATTCAAAATACTGCACATGCGTTAATACTCACTTAGACGGTACAGACGGAACAGACATAAGTTTTAACGCAATTCTTGGCAGGACAGCAACTGAGTACATTTTCTGTCATCTTTTTAGGACTGTAATACGAAGAGTGTACAAATATATCTTCAGCAGCAGTGTGAAAGTGAATAGCACATAACAGACACAATTACCAGTATAAACGTAGATATCTTTTGGTACAATATGCGTCACATGACTAAACATGCGTCATCGTTTTCAAAAGCCTCTGTTTTCACAGTCCACACTGCAACGCAAAAGCAGCGTTTTCAAATTTATCCACTTTGGAGAATGTTTTCAAAAAGCTTTGTTTTCCTTGACCAAAAACGCTGTCTCAGTGTGGACAGAAAAGGCCAAAACAGAGAGAAAAAGATGCGTTTTCAAATGAACATGTGTTACTGTGGACATGGCCTCATTAAACTTTGAGGAGTGAGGCACTGACAAATGATGGTCATTGCAAAGTGATGGCGCTGTGAAGCCATGTTCTTTTTAAAAATGTTTTAATGGGTTTAACATTTAAATATCAGCTCAGAATATATATGCTAATTTGACTAGAAACACTGGAGACCAAAAATGCAAAGCATCCTGGTTAAGAGTTACGCATGACTTCCGTGTTCAGGAAAAACATCTACAGTAGGTACGGAAAGTATTCAGACCCCCTTAAAATTTTCACTCTTTGTTATATTGCAGCCATTTGCTAAAATCATTTAAATTTCATTTTTTTCCTCATTAATGTACACACAGCACCCCATATTTAAAGAAACAACACAGAATTGTTGACATTTTTGCAGATTTATTAAAAAAGAAAAACTGAAATATCACATGGTCCTAAGTATTCAGACCCTTTTAGTAGAAGCACCCTTTTGATCGAATACAGCCATGAGTCTTTTTGGGAAAGATGCAACAAGTTTTCACACCTGGATTTGGGGATCCTCTGCAATTCCTCCTTGCAGATCCTGTCCAGTTCTGTCAGGTTTGATGGTAAACGTTGGTGGACAGCCATTTTTAGGTCTCTCCAGAGATGCTCAATTGGGTTTAAGTCAGGGCTCTGACTGGGCCATTCAAGAACAGTCACAGAGTTGTTGTGAAGCCACTCCTTTGTTATTTTAGCTGTGTGCTTAGGGTCATTGTCTTGTTGGAAGGTAAACCTTCGGCCCAGTCTGAGGTCCTGAGCACTCTGGAGAAGGTTTTCGTCCAGGATATCCCTGTACTTGGCCACATTCATCTTTCCCTCGATTGCAACCAGTCGTCCTGTCCCTGCAGCTGAAAAACACCCCCACAGCATGACGCTGCCACAGCCATGCTTCACTGTTGGCACTGTATTGGACAGGTGATGAGCAGTGCCTGGTTTTCTCTACACATACCGCTTGGAATTAAGGCCAAAAAGTTCTATCTTGGTCTCATCAGACCTGAGAATCTTATTTCTCACCATCTTGGAGTCCATGCGGGCTTTCATGTGTCTTGCACTGTGTCTCTACAACTTTCTCCCATCTCCCGACTGCATCTCTGGAGCCCGGCCTTAGTGATGTTTGGGTTCTTCTTTACCTCTCTCACCAAGGCTCTTCTCCCCCGATAGCTCAGTTTGGCCGGACGGCAGGGGCGGACTGGGACAAAAATTCAGCCCTGGCTCTGTAGTCGCACCAGCCCACATTACCACACCGACACAGCCCCCACCACGGACACGCACATTCACTACTTATATTGGTGTACAGATGGCGAAATAATATAGCAGTATATAGCAGTATCATATGTAATAGATATTTAAACATTTAATGTATGTGACTGGAACAAAAAGAACCTGTTTATACCAAATTTATACATAGAGTAAAAACTAAATAATAATAATTAGTATCTTTATTTGTATAAGTTTTCTGATTCCTTAATTTGTTTATTCTAATTTGTTGTAGACCACACATACACACCAACCCACATGGATACCCCAAAGTGATTGTTAGCACTTGCATGCTCAGTACTTGTTGGAAACTTTGTGGAAAGAATAAAGTAAAATTCTAGTTTTGAATAGATGAACACACGATTCAGTCAAGGGAGAACATAAGCAAGCCAATGTCTCATTTTACATTGTCTAACTATTGCATAGATATATTACACTATTGCCTGTAATAGAAGTCTATGTTCCACCCTACCAAATGATTAATTACATACTGTAATCTATGCATGTATTTAATGTTTTACTTTAAAGACTAGCTATGTATTCAGAGTTCACTACAAATGCCTACAGTACTATGGCTATAGCTATAGGTTCTTTTGCATGTTAGACTATATTGCTAGTAGCATACAGCAGTCTGTATACCCTAAATCCCACGTTATCTGCTGATAATGACATTTTAAAATGTACGGGAGTTCTACGCTAAGCTTACAACTGTTAAACACAGTGTAGGTTACTGTCAAAAACTGCCAGAAGTAGCGTGAAAGGCATGAAAATTACTCAGTTTATTTTAGTATAATGACTTAGAAGTATATTTTCTGTTTTCTTACCTCCTCTACCGCGCTACTGTCCTCCGATGCAGCAGCCGAATTTAACCCTTTCGAGAATATTTCAGTTAATTTTATGCATTTGGCAGCGTCTGATTTAGCCCTTTTTTTGCTTTCTCAGAGCTTTTTGGCACCGCCTTTCCTTATTTTACGGTCCATCTCTGACAATTAGCTTGTGTTGCACTTACTGTTTGACATTCTTTCCACATTTTGATACATTTAAAAAATGGTCCGGCCCTTCTGGCATTTGCCAGAATTGCCAGATGGCCAATCCGCCCCTGCCCCTGGTGTAAGCAGTTTTTTTTTTTTTTCTGGTTACAAGGATGTTCTTATCATTATGGATAGGAGGAGACTGCTCCTAACTCATGACCCAAAAAGAAAAAGAAAGACATACCAAGGATCAGATGGAAAAAAACAGACATAAAAGGTGTCTTGGTATATTCAAAAAGGGAAGCCAATCAAGGAAAAGGAGGCAAGTGATAATGTCATGTTCTTGTTTTTTCATCTTAATTGTTCTGCGCTCACAAATCTTATAGAGCCTTATCACTATATGTACAGGTTAATCCAGAGCTGCGGTGATCCATGCATTAACAAGCAACCAAACTTTGATTGATCCTGGTAAGCCAGTTGTGTTACTTTAGTAGAGAAGTGAAAAAAAAAGAACATTTCAAATATACAAAATGGCTTAACCAACAAATGCTTGTAATTTTTTCCAGTAACTACAAGTGCCACTGAGTCTTCAATGAATTATGATTCTTCAGATATAGGCACCCATGCACAGCGTGCTATTGGTATGTTACAAAATACCTCAATCTCACCAGGAGTTTCTATCATTGTAGTACAATGAGATTATCAGCATTTGTTTTATATATATATATATATATATATACATATATACATTCTTTTGTCTTTCAAGATATACAGTTACAACAGCTCCATGATGCTCTTACTTCTGAGAAAAGTGTGTCTGCATCTCACAACTGGACTTTAAGACAAATAGTGTCTGAAAATCATTGGATTGAGGCAAGACAAACACTATTGGATTGCTCGCTCACCTCAGACAGGGTAGATTGCCTACCTTGTGATCACTGCAGAGTGAAAGCAGCAGTGACACAGTGCAAGGACTATTTGCCAAAACCACATTACTGTGATATCTGTGATGTGTCAACTCACCGGCACCTTGTTCTGCATAACAGGGAGTGTTTTTTGGAAAATTTCTTTAGACCTATCTCTACATCAAGCATTGTCAAAGACATCAGTGGCCAACAAACAATATGTGAGCAAGGTAAGCAACACTTACAGTATTAATATGTTTTTACTTTTCTTTAGCATGTTTGTTACCCATCCACAAGCCTCAAAGTATTTGTGTTTGTGAGCCTCAAAACATGTCTGTAAGTGCAATTAGTACAACTCATTAACATAAATGGTATGTACTCCCAAAAAAAAAAATTTTAAGCCAATTTTTTTGTTATTATTCAAGGTTGTTACTGTATGTTATTTGGATTGCATTGTAGGTCGCTATGACCTCTCTTTGCCTGTGTGGAGCTGCCTTACATGCCACAAATCCTGGACACCTGAACTGCAGGACCTTATCCAAAATGGTTACTGGCCAGGCTCTGTTGCATTTCACACAGTATATCAGATTGACCTGTTCACATCTTTTGAGCAGTTTAAAGTCACTGCACCAGGCCTCTCAAGACAAGAGTTTGTTTCATCACATAAGTAAGCAAAAATCACTCATAAATGAATTTTCCCCAACATCTATATTAGTGAATATTTGCCTCATATGCCTCATTTGCACTGTAATTAATATAGAGTAGAGGAGCATCCTTTCTTCGATGGAGTTTTCATTGCCAAAGATGAAGATGTGGCAGCATTTGTCAATGTCATTCAGCAAAAGACCAAACCAGTAAGCTTCCATAATTTTATTAGTATTTTTGTTGTTTAACTGAAATATTACACTTTACTGATATTATTTTGTTTATTACAGGTACAAGGACGAGGCACATGTGGAAAAACGACATGGGCTGCTGCAGGAGAGACTTCAAAGAAGTCGAACAGTAAATTGGATGAGGAAGGGATGGAGGTGGCGGTTTGCAGCACAACATCTTGCTTAAAGCCCTGAACATGCAGAGGGGTGAAATATTTGCTTATCAACGTTTTTGCAAAAAGAAGTTGCGTCAAAAACAAACTGCAGATTCTTCTGCACTGACAACATGTGCTGATATTGGCCCTACTGCACAGGTAGTTGCACAGGTAGTTCCGTGTCTGCAACAGTTAACAGTGATGAAGCCTTTTCTTTCTGTTATGCACGCAAAAGGACACTCTACCAGCTGTGAGGTAACTTTGTGTTTTAAATAACTTAAAAATTGTGCAAGGTCTTTAATCTTGTTTTGCCAGTTAAATTGTGCTGGTTTGTTTTATAGGTCCAGTGGAGTGGTAAAAATCAGACAGGAGCAGGCACTACTATAGGAGAAGTTGTTGAACAAGTTAACAGTTTTTTTTTTATCACGTGTTGCTCTTACAACAAAATATATGAGTAAGGTGGGTAAGTGTCATATGCACACAGCCTTGTATTGTTGTGATCGAGACAATGGCATCCGAAAGTCCATAGTAAAAATGAATAGGCATATGTGTATGTATATATTTGTGTGTGCATTCTTTTGCGTATCAACATGGTTGACAGCTGTCTATCATTGTTTTAGAAGATTTCCATTCAAACTGACATTTCATTCACTAATGTGCACCTTCACTTTGTAGTACCTAAACCAGCAGTGTATATAATTACTTACCAGCAACCCACTAAAATAAAAGCTTGCTGATTTTTTTTTTTTTTTTGTTGAAAATTCATATAAAATAAATTAATCAATTCATGTATTTTTATTTAATACTAATTTTTTCATAGTAAAATGTAATGATATTATCACACTTTATTATTTTGTTTATTTTATTAAAAAAATAAACTAAGTGAAATAATGAGCAATAATATGATTAGTTGAAATAGTTGTTTTATAGTTGTATATTTAATGGGTCACACTATGTGCAGTGTGAGCACCAAACGAAATCTCCAGGTGGTCTCATGGAAACCAGACTGAAAGACTTACACCCATATGTGTGTGTGTATGTGTGTTGTTCTCATTTAGCACGAGTTGATATGATCACACTTCATGCCAAAGGATGGAATGAGCAAAAGAAGAGAAACTTGCATGTGTACTTGTCTCAGCAGTACATTAAGGTACTACACCTTTAATATGCCATTGTTTTAAGCCATACATTGAATATACATTTCTTTGTAAAAGTCTTATCCATTTAAGTGTATTATCTCACCTATGTTTAAGACTGTTCAAAAGATAAAGGAAGCCAAAGAAGATATCGAGGCTGCTAAGGCAAGCTTGGGCAGATCTGATGAAGAGCTGGCAAGAAGATAATTCTCTTGCGACAAGCTCAACCAAAGCTTTGAATTCTCCTGATGAATTGCTTGCTGCAGAAAGACCTATCTGGCCATGGGAATGTGGTATGACTTACTTTTTTTTTTTTTTTTGATGTAAAATATTTTTTAGCATCACAAAGCTACAAGTTACCAACCTCACTTTCTGATTTCAGTTGATGATGCATCATTGGGCCTGAAAAAGACAATCTTTGACAAGTTGATGCAGTTAGAAAGACTCAAGGAATAAGAAGCTATACTTGTTGAAGAAATGAAAAGGCACTGGAGTCATATCTGCAGAACTATCAAAAATGTAAATGATCAGACGGATGTGTTGTCAGATGGACTGGCCAACAAGAGTAAGTGCTTTTGTTTTCCTAAAAGTCACTGATAAATTGAGTGTATTGATGTACATTGCTAGGTTACTTTCTAAATGGACACCTTTCACTTTTTTGATTGTGATTATGCTTTTCCACAGCTTTCAACATTTAATTTCTAAGAAGTTGATTAACATTTTATTAAAAATATAGCGCTGTAGTTTGTGTTATATTGCCTTGGCAGTAAATGACAAAAGATAAAATAAAACATTAGGGCTGCTGCTATGGTGTTTCTAATACCACAGCTGATAGAGAGACAAAAAATGGAAAATATTTGTCTCTTCTGACCATCATAGTTAATCTCTCTATATTTTTGTAAAAATATTTAGGAAAAGTGTCTATGCTTGAGATTTCCTATGTAATTTTATAATGTGTCACAATTTATTATTGTTATTATTCATTATTGTACCATTTTTGTGGTTCTAAATTATTATAATTATTATTATTATTATTATTGGTAACACTTTATAATAATGTTCAGTTGTAAGTAATTTATAAGCCATTAGTTAATGATGAAATAAACATTTACAAAACATTTATAAAAGATTAGTAAGTGATATGCTAATAATTTCTGTATATTTTGTTAATTCATCTACAAGTAATTTACAAGTAATTAGTTAATAATTAACTAATCATTTACAAAAAATGATTATGCATTCATAAACGATTAACAAGTGATGTTACTATTTTTATCTATGCTTTGTAGATTAAGTTATAAATCATTTACAAGTGATCAGATAATGATGAACTAATAATTTACAAAACATCACTATACGTTCACAAATGAGGTAATATGCTAACAATTTATGAATCTGTCGTAAGTTATCTTTAAAAAAAACAGAATATCATGAAATAATCAAACAGATCCTTAGTTACTGGTTAATAAGTTACTAGTTAATATGTTATTAAGACCATAAAGAATCATATCAGTTTGTGGAAAATGGCTATACGACCCCTTTAAAATATATAGATATACAAGAACTTCGGCCAGAGGAGAACTGGCCCCCCGACTGAGCCTGGTTTCTCCCAAGGTTTTTTTCTCCATTTGATGGAGTTTTGGTTCCTTGCCGCTGTCGCCTCTGGCTTGCTTAGTTGGGGACACTTTCTCTTAACACAATATTGCATTTTATTTTATTGTTTTTGATTAACTACCTTTACCTAAAATGTGAGTGTTTACTGTTGCCTTTGGCATTGTTGATGTACTGTTTCCTATTTAATACTGTACAGCCGCCTTGTCACAATTCTGTATTGTTAAAGGCGGTATATAAATAAAGGTGACTTGACTTGACGTGATAAAATATGGTACTTTTGTGTAAACACACACACAAACATATTGGAACAAGTTTAATAATGTGTAATTATGAGGGAAATGCACATATATTGGTATTGAAATAGTACATAAATTACTTAGTTAAGTTATAAATTTCAAATCTCATTTTCTACACGCTGGCATGATTTTAACAAGACATCCAATAGTCAAAGAATCCAAAACTTTAATATTTGTTTTCAGTGCACACTTTTCTTTTATACAATCTAAATATGCTGTATATATGAAATGTGTAACTAAGCAAATTGAATTATATTTTCTAATACATTCCCATATGTTTTGTTTCATAAAAGAACACTGTACACTTGTTCATATTTGTTTGTATTCACTGTATTGTGGAGGAGCGTTTGCAGGCTGGTGATGAATGGAAGAGCTACTTTCCAATGGTATCTGCAAGGAAAAAAAACAAACAAACAAAACACTATATGATCAGCTTTCTTGCTTGATTGCTTATTGATAATATTATGTAACAATTATTGCACCCACACTTCACTCATTACACACCTGAGGAGGACAACAGCAGGCGCAGGCGTTGGCTTTACAGGCAAATACTGACAGACAGATGGAGATGATAAACTCAATCACGGCAAATAACAGCAAAACACCCGTGATTCCCCTGAAAAGAATCTGAGAGAAAAATCAACATTAACACATTATTATAACAAAATAAATGATAATTACTACTCACACTGGTACACTGACTGCTCAGCAGTCCACAAACAATCATCCTTGAGGTTCATATAATAACACATTTAGGATTTACTAAACAAGGCAAATTAGCATAATTCCATAATGACCAACACAATCTACCAAGAACAATGCAAATTAGCATCTGGTTATGGCATAAATACCAGTAAATTGACTGGTGCAAACCTTAGTAAATCATGTTGTGTGATTTATGTAAATAATTTTGTGCCTGAAATGGAAACTCTTACAAATGCAGTAATGTTAACCGCAAAAATAACTGTCCTTTTCAATGCTAATGTTTCACTGTGTGTCTTTAGTAAATGCTGACAATAGTTTTTTAACGCCAAAATGACTCTACAACTGAAACAGTAGATTTTGGACCTCCAGCTTAGATTATACAGATAAATAACCATTTGGGTCCTTTGTCTGTGAATTCTCATACACATGCAAAAAATTTAGGAGTTATTTTTTAAATAAATTTGACAAACAAACTCGGTAGTAAAGAACAGTTTTTATCATCTTAGATCAATCGTGAAACTGAAAGCGTTCTTGGCGGTAATGACTAAATAAATGTAAATAATTGGCTCATATTTTCGGCCATTTTTTGGGGCGAAAACCGAAAGTACAATTTCGGTGCATCCCTAGTAAATATAAAAGTTGAAGACATACCTCATATTCACGGTAATAATAATGGTTGTAACGGCCTGGCCCTATAATCAAATCCACTGAAAGAAAACTAATGGCGAAGCCTGCGGTTATAATGCTGATAATGTTCATTACGAGTGAAGCTTTCACCTGTAGGTAGAAAAAAGAAACATAAAGCAGGTTAATAAATTAGCAAGAGCTTCAAAACATTGTGTTAACGTGTTAATGTAGATAGAAAAGCAGCAATCATTAGAGTCCAAGAGCCAGCGGCTCAACTCTCCAAATCTACGCAATTTATAGCTAATATAAAATTATACAAAACGGCACTGACCAAAATATGCAGGGAAATTACCATTTTAGGAACAATATAATAGAGTTGGGGTACTCGGACTCGTACTCGGACTCGGAGAATTTTTAGGCGACTCGGACTTGTCACGGACTCGGATGCATTTTCACTCGGACTTGACTCGGACTCAAGCCTTTCGGACTCGGAAAATATCCCGAGTCACTGTCACTGACTCGATGCATTATCACGAAAGTCTTGTCCAGTAGCTACTTGAAAGCCGACGGGTTTATGTGCGCACTGGAGATGCGCGGATGAGCTCAAACGTCACCCGAATCCGCAGCTTCAAATAAATGATCCGCCCGCCACCCGCACCTGTATTTTTCTCTGATTTAGATAACCGCACCCGACCCGCACCCGATCGTCTTATTTTTGCATGATGATATGATGAATGGATAATTCATTTTTAACAGCAGATTGATTCAGCTGATCTGCACATCGCTGCACACTTATATAAGCTTAATCACTCGTGCTTTTTAGCCAAAGTCACGCTAAAAAGAATAAAGAATAAAAATAATAACTGACATCTGGACGTGACTCTCCGCAATCTCTGATGAAACCAATTGGGTGTTTGAACACCTACTGGATCCTTGGACTAAAGATTACAGGGGTTCACCCAGTTTAAGAAATTTCACATCATAAAAATCAAATTCTTTTCATTTTTAAGGTATTGTTTTCGTTATAATGTACTGATTCAAATTAGTAATCAATAATAATTGTTAATTTTACTACTCGGCAAATCTGGTGCTGGCGCGGGCGCGTGTCAGGCGCAATCATCAAACATATTTTAAAGGAAGCCGGCGCCACATTCCCTACCGTCTTTACTATGTGTTTTGAGCGAATATTTGCATTTATTCACGTACGATTGAATTAGAAATGGTGGCGTGTCATTATTTTGGCCAAAGCAGGACACTGCTGAATGATGCGCATCAGAGGGCATTTAGAAGTGGGTATACGCAAAGCCGACGGATTAAAAAATGGGTATCCGCAGGTACTGCACTACACCACTAAATATTACCCTACTCAATAGCATTAACACAGGCGTAACTCCCTTCAAACTTGATCTGGAATGTCTTTTTTTCTGTCACAACTTCTCGAACAGGTGAACACACAGACACACACACAAATATGAAATCGTTTGCCTGAAAAAAGTATTTAGAACAGGTTCATATTTTAGAAAATGTAGTTAATATTTGCCTCATTATTGATTCATCTCATCCACCCGCGACCCACCCGCAAATAATCAGAATGCATTTTTTTTATTACCCGACCCGCGGATATAACCGCCATCCGCGCATCACTAGTGCGCGCACACTCAAAGCGCGATCACAGAACGCGCCTCTCAGTCAGTGTGCGAATACAGAGTTCTCTTTCGCTTTTAATAGGTTCTGTTATTGCTACACACATGCTCGTATTGGAGACTATTCATGTAAATGAAGTCGGTTTTGTCTTAAGTAAACCTGAACAGTTGGGAGAAATACTGATGCGTCAAAATATTTGATCTGTGCGTCAGATCTTAAAGCGACAGCAGCGTAAACCTGCAGCAGCCGACCACGTCAAACAATAATCAAACAACAAAAGAAAAAGAGAAAATCACTCACTGTTCTTGACTGAATCACTTATTAACTGTAATAAGAATTATCTTTAATGTATACAGTGAAGATTTTGCAGTGTTTTATTTTAACATTTATTACTTCATGAAATGTCTGTAGTCTATTTCTGTAATAGCCTTTATATAGACCTACATAAAAAAAAAACTTACAAAAAAAACCCTACAATTCTATTTTAAAAAAAGATTCTATTTTAAAAAATATTATTTCATTTGTATTTTTGATTAATATATGTATTAATACTTTTGCTTGTAAGTAATACTTGGAGTGTTTACTTGCCTTGAGCTCGAGAATGTTTTACTTACATTAGTTGATTAGTTTTTTCTGTATTGAAATTATTATTATTTAAACATGGTGGCAGTTTCTAGCTTGAAAGAAAAATAATTTTTCTAACATCTTTGCAGCAACAGTTTTTATGGGTCCAAAACCATCTTGGGTGTGCATGATTTTTTAATAATTAAATGGCCCATCATCAATTATTCCTTATATAATGTAATTTATTGTAATTAATGTAACTATAAATGCATTCAAAAATAAAACAGGTGTGAGTTTGCTGTGACTTATGGAAAGTATAGGTAGGGCTTTATACACAGTGTGTGCCATTGTAAAGACTAGGTTTATCCCTCACAACCTCATTTTCATTCAAGAAAAAAAAGTCATATACAACCCAAAACACACACAGCCACAATCAGAAATAAAAGAGGTGCTGCAAGAGGCTACATGTTTTCTGCTCTTAAGGTCCCATTCACCAAGATACCTACTCCTTTACCCCCACCCTTGAATTTATACATTTACTACATCAATGAATAAAGTCAAGTCCCGCCCTATAATTTTTCACATTCTAAAACCTGTTTCACTCTAAAATATGTCACATTACATAGATCAGCCATAACTTCTGTCACATGACTTTAAGTTTGCTAAGCAGAGCATGGACACTTATGAGATGTTGTGAAATCAAAAATCAAAATGGCAAGATCCACTAGAGGTTTGCTTTTCTTACATTTCAACTGACATTGCATTTTTCTAGTTGTAAAGGTTAAAAACAGGGGTGCCCAAACTCGGTCCTGGTCCTTGGTTTAGCTCCAACTTGCCTCAACACACCTGCCAGGGGGTTTCTAGTATGCCTAGTAAGGGCTTGATTAGCTGGTTCAGGTGTGTTTAATTGGGTCTAGAGCTAAAATCTGTAGGACCGAGTTTCTCCTCCCTCCAGGACCGAGTTTGGGCACCCTGGCTCAAAACAGTGTTAAGATACTGACAAACAGTAGTGTTTCCTTGGACTCGGACGGACTCGACTCGGACTCGGCCCTTTGGGACTCGGACTTGAGTCAGACTCGGCCCATTTTGGACTCGGACTCGTCTCGGACTCGATTGGTAAAAGACTCGGACTCGACTCGGACTCGACTTAGGTGGACTCGAACCCAACACTACAATATAATAAAATATTTTTATAGTCGCTAATCCCCCAAATAAAATCGCTTAATTTTGTAATTATGTTGCATTGTGGTGTATTGTATGGTTCTATTGTTAGTCACAGCATGTCGGAGAAAACGCCTTTTGTGTCCCACCACGGAAAACAAAGTAAATATTACATTAATGGTTAAACGATTACAGAAATGTTACTTATTTTAAGGGTTTAAAGTGTAGTCTTGTTTAACATCATGCATCTTGGAAACGAGCTGGCAGCAGAAATCACACAGAACTGAGCAAAATGTCATCATTTCATATTGAGTAAACGATTCAACAATTTAATAATGAAACGGAAAACATAAGCCCATTGATATTGAACTAAAGACAACAATAACGAAATGAATACCGCAATTTTAATATTCCTAAGGACTTGTTTTTAGGTGTCGTCAACGTCAGTATTTTATGTTTAAATACTGTAAATACTTACGTTTTAGTGTCTGAAAACGTAAGTAAATGTATTGACGTTATATAGTACCACTTTTTACGTAAAATACCTACGAATTATGATGAGATCACATTGGTACTTAATTTTGTACTTAATATACTAAAAATTATTCTTTAGTAAGATAATCATAAGAACACCTATAGTGTACTCATTTTGAGGCCCTATAAACTAAAATTTTATTTTAACACACTGTGCATTAAAATAATGTATTTACCACTACATTTAGTTTATATTATAATTTGTCTCATTAGCCCTTCAGAAAAATTCAGATAGTATTTTCTTTTCATCTTGCCTCTGTTGGAGCCATTAGTTTGAGTTGTCATTTTTGTTTTTGGCACTAGAGGGCGTATGACTATTTCAGTGTATTTAAATAAGAATTTAAATATTTTGTTTGTAACAAGTTTGATTTGATTTTTTTTGTTGTTGTTTGTGATGACAAATGGACAATAAATGGACTGGCATATCCAATTTTATCCGAAGGTATGGACAATGTATTTATTTTTATTCAAGACAGAAGCACACATCAAAACCAGATGAAAGTCTCCCCAGCCACTGAGATTTGATGTTATTAGTTGCTGAAATTTAATTGGCTGGTAGCAGCCATGTTTTTTATTCTATGTATCCAGGTCATATGTTATGACATCAACTAAAGATGATTCATATTCATTTTCAACTTTACCAATTCTACAGTTACAGTGTTAAGGAGTTGCAGAGCCTCCTATAGGTGCAACTTTGACGCAATTTGGTGTGGATTCTCAAAAAATCATTTATCATTTTTTTTTTTTTTTCATAAAATTCAAAATGGCAGTTACTCAGAAATGCAAATTATTATTATTGCACCATCTTGTGCTGCACCTCACAGAAAATCAGCACAAACACAACAGAACGCTATTTCTGTATTTCCAGCACGGTAAAGTAAAGTGTTGTGTACATACCAAACAGAAACTGGAGGCTTACTGCAGAATTAATTTTATTTTCTGCAGCAACGGAGAGTGCACCTGCGGTAATGTACTGAGAAGAGAGAGAAAGACAAAAATTGAGGCTTGCGTTGGAATATGTAGCTTGTATTATGAAAGACAGAACATTTAATTGTATAATATTTTCTTACAATGAGAGATCCCCAGTAAGGAGTACCAGTTATCACAAAGGCACTGGGTCCATAAACTGTAGACACAATGCCAAACAAGAGAGTCAGCAGACCGATCATTATCTGGACCGTCTGTGAGAGACAAAAAGAATGCAGAAAGAGTGAGTACGACAAGAGAGTCTTCCATATAGTGCAGTGGTTCTCAAACCTGTCCTGAAGTACCCCAGCCTTGCACATTTTGTGTGCCTCCCTCATCTTTCACACCTGATTCAACTCACCAGTTGCAAGACCTGAAGTGGGTGTATCATAAATAGAGAGACATACTAAATGTGCAGTGCTGGGGGTACTTTATGGAATGGTTTGAGAACCACTGATATAGTGGAACAATATACAGTATACAATATACATTTACGGTAGCTGCAGTTATGGACTTATGATTGTACTAGGAAAATATTTCTCACCCCAAGGGCTTTCGGTTGGCCTTTCAGAAATGCCTCAATTCCAAGAGGTGAACCTGGTTGAAACTGGACGACGTTCATGGGTATGACAGTGCTGGACATCCTGATTTCTGAATCTCAAACTAACCTGTACAAAATCATAGTAAATCAAAACATGTAAACAATATGATTATGAAAAAGCTCATAATACAGAATAATAATACAACATAATACAACAGCTGGTACTTTCTGACTATTTCCAGCATGGTCAGTGTGAACTCCTTATCTAAATGTTTCTTCAATGCAGGGGTGCTCAACCCTGGTCCTGGAGATCGACTTTCCTGCAGAGTTCAGCTCCAACTCTGATCAAACACACCTGACCAGCTAATTAGGATCTCAGGGAGCACTTGATAATTACAGACAGGTGTGTTTGATTAGGGTTGGAACTAAACTCTGCAGGAAAGTCGAACAGGAACAGGGTTGGACACCCCTGCTTTAACGTAATCATGTTGCCTGTAACCTGTAATGATAATGATCTCAGGAGAGAGAAAGGTTTGGGCCTACTTGTCATTCTATGACAGTGATTATGATATTAATCCTTTCGGTCTTAAATTACATTCCAACTGATTCTTTACTTCTACTGTATATGTAGCCATATATGATCATTCATTTAAAAAAAATCACAGTTTCATTAAAAATCTGATGACATTTGATGTTTTTTTTGTTTTTTGTTTTTTTAAGGAAATGCAGCATTGCAATTATGAACATTACACACCACACAGACTAACGTTTATGTTATTATAAATATCTGAATCCAAGGGGCTGGAGTAATGATTCTAGGAGAGGAAATAAATAAATCATTGACCCCAAACTTGCCAAAAGTAGTGTGTATTATTACAAATTATTTCTGTTTTGAATAAACACTGTTTTAAACTCATCAAAAAATCCTGAAAAACGTAGCACTGTAAATGCGACTGATTTTAACTAAAAATCTTTTTTAGGCCTACTGTTCTACTGAAGAAGAAAAAAAAAGTCACAACTTGGATGGCTTGAGGGTGAGTAAATTAACAGAAAATTTTCATTTTTGGGTGAACTATCCCTTTAAGGGAACTGAGCTTAGACATTTTTTCTGCCTGGGACATTCTTGTCCAATTACTTCCTAAATTTATATGAAAATTGGCTAAACCACCTGCCTGCACCACTCATATCTGTACATTAAAACAGAGCTCAAAACAGAAGTTTTGAAGTTATCAGTGTTTGCTTTTTATAAATTTCACAACCCAGTGGTTCTTAAGGTCAAAAGAGCAGTGTTGTGCAAGTTACTTGCCATACATTATATTACTAGTTACTGTCCTTTAAAAGTAATTAGTTACATTACAATATTACCGTCTTTGAATTGTAATGCGTTACACTACTTATAAGTTATTTTTGAGTTTGAGTATCCACAGAAGTATGACTAGGCATTATAAAATACCAAAATGTAGTTTATTGCTGCTCGTTATACATCCAGTGGAGGGTAATGAGGTAGGTCAATATAGCATAAAATTATAAAATTATATTTAGATTAATTACATTAACGTTACTTGTAGTTTAGGTTAAACACAGATAAGCACAAAATTATAACATTTATAAATAACGCCGGTAAATAAAACAAAATGTTACAATGTACAAACAATAAACACAATACTTAGCCTATAGACTATTAAACGGTTTTCGGAACAAAGTAAGAATGAAATATATAAACAAGCCAAAACGAATTAGGCTTTTAATTTTAAACTGAAAGCAAACGCAGCCTACCCCAGCAAACATTGGTCCGACGGCAACGCCGTGTCCCTGGCCAAAAATAGTCGCGGTAGGACGGCATAAATCCGTACAAATATGTAACACGGAATACTTCCTAAAAATGCATTCAGATACGTTTGTACATATCTACAGTTCTTTGGGGCTGCATGTATAATTGTTACTTTTAAGTTTTAGCTTCGTGTAGTTCAGTATATACACTGTTGTGAAACAGTTGTGAGAGGACGTCCACAAGGTGACGTCCTTTACACTGCATTTATAGTCCATCATGACCCTATATGAAATCAGTATGAAATATGCCAAAGCAATTGTGCTTACACCTTGATTATTACTGTAATAATTTATTTAAGTGCCCCAAGTAGTTTTAAGAGGCTGTGAATAGACGATCTCGTCTAGTCAAGCATTACCCATTAAAAATAAAAATTAAAAATAAAATAAGTAAGTAAATAAATAAAAACAGGAAATCGTAATGAAATACAAGTAATTTGAATTTACATCTTGTTTAATGAATATTCACAAAGTGCTGTGTGGTTAAGTGATTACAAAGCCACTGAATTTTAGTCATAATTCTGCCCGTTTTCCTTAAATTGCAATATGATTTAATTATTTTAAGTTTATGCATATACATATAAAACAAATATCTCCAGTCACCACATTGCGCACATTGTCAACTGAAACGTAGTTTGAGTTTGGCTAAAATTAGCTAGTGTGCTAGAAGTATTTTTTTTTAAATAATGCTTGAACAACAAATACATAACTAAAGTGCCAAGGGTATGCACAAAATGTTTGTATAGAATAACACAATGAAATGAAAGGACTTCCTAATCCACAATTACTTAAATGTACTGAATAAATACATCGATTTTATAGCTTTTTTTGTTTGTAATCTCCTTTATGGTCCTCTTATAAATATCTAATTCCTTAAGTGCCACAGAAAAAAAAAAAAAGTTTTCTAATTGCTGAATTTTGCAACGATTAGTAAGTAAATAAGTAAATTGTATTGATAATGTAAGCCTCATTTTTCGACGGCTGAGCCACATATTACATGTTCGTATAGTAAAAGAAAGTTACACACCACTTTGTCATTTATAAATCCAGAAACCTCCCACTGTAACCTCATTGTATATTGACAGTGCCAGAAAATATGAGGTACCGTTTCTGGGTATAATGTACATAATGAACAGTTCACATCTATATTTTCAATAAATCTGTTTACAAATGCTTATCAGGGTAAAATTTGTGCAGTATCTTAAATGAAATTGATTTTATTTTATTTTGTTTGTAATGAGATATTTGTTAGGTAATACCCAAACTTTACTCCAACTAATATTTCAGATAAACTTAGGAGATAACACATTGTTTACTAATTTCTTTTAATTTTCACAGTGTGGTAATGTGTATATAACTTTAAGGGATTGCAAAGCTCTTTATAAACCTCTTCAAAATTCCATAGATAAAGTGGTCCTTTATTTCCATTGCTTTTATTTTTTCCAACAGTGGATGCACAGCGTGACACCATCAACGTCAACAACACTCGTGGACCCGTGGACACATGTTGAGGTGTAAGTGCTAATGTTTAAAAAAAATTAATGATCCGAATGTGTACAACCACGAGGTTGCTTTTTTGCCCTGTTACAGAGCAAGACAAACGCAGTCCTGTCAATTACAGAATAAATGTTAAAAGAACTCCGTGTTGCCCTGAAATAACAGCTACAGCATCTAGAAAAATTTGAAGAATATATTATGATTTTGAATGTCCAAGTGACACTTCTAAGATGTTGTAGTACTAATCAAAAGATTACATGGTTAATGACACTTTATTGACACTCCAAGGGTGCAATTCAGGTCACGACTCCATTGTCATTGTAAGTAGTACATCAGACCTTAAGTAAACTTTCAGATGATCGTTCCCCTCGTCATTGTAGAGAAAACAAACACTGGGCAGTAGAAACAGTTTTGGTAGGCAATTTGCTCTGGCTCAGATTTGCTCTGTTAAAGTCTCTAACCACAATGTAAGATTAACATTAGAAGACATTTCAAAAGATTAACTTCTGTGAAATTTTTAAACACATTTTTATATCTTTTGTGTTTCATTAACAACACAGTCTAATGTATAAATACATGCATTTCTCTGAATCAGAATTCATACAGTTAAAAATATAGAGGCTACAATGTCTGTCATTGCTCAACAAGAGCTAAAGTACAGCCAGCTAATTTGACAGTAACTAATGCAGTAAAATTGCACAGCAGCCTTATTTTTTTACCTTCACTTATAGCCAACCCTGGTCCTCGAGAGCCACTGCCCTGCTTGTTTTCCAGCTGTCCCTGCCCTTCCAGCTTCTGACTGACAACACACCTGTTCCATTACTAATCAGCAGTAAGTAAGGCATGGATAGTTGGAAAACAAGCAGGTCAGTGGCTCTCGTGGTTCAACATTGCCATGATACACACTACTGTTAATTTGTAATATTGACCATATGTTAAAATGTTCATGAAGTGAAGTAATAGTGAATCATTTTTTTCACAGAGTCATGTCAAATGCTTAATGGCCAAATGCAGTATGAGGGGTGGTGGCCAACTTTCAAAGCCTTTCAAAGCTACAGCTTTGTACTATGTAATTTAAGGTAATTTTGGCCTTATGACATTAAAAAAAAAAATCTCATGTTCCTTGTCCGTTATTTATTTAAAAGACCACCTGTCTTTATCAGAAATGTCCTGTTCACGTTCACACAGTTACACATCTACTTCATTTCAAGAGCACCATAGAGATATTGAAGAGGCAGTGGACTAATGCTGTTTTTTATGTACTCTAGCACACATCTAATGCAGAAAATCTTTTATAGACATAATATTATTCTTGTAACGTTGAGTGAGAGGCGAGAGGCGAGCGGATCCATGCGCGAGCTTTTATTTGTAGGACGTGACAAAGACATGGTCATACAGGCAGGGTCGAGACAGGAGCAGACAGGAATATAACAGGCAATCGAAGAGAATGATCCGATAAAACAAGAGCGATGAATCACAAGGCAGGCGGCTAGACAGACGTAAACGAGAAAACCAGGCGGGAGATCAAAAAACCAGGAACTAGGAACTTGGAACAGGAGCTAGGAATAACAACAATACAAACACAATACAATCCATGAAGTGCAACTGGGGAGGACCGGGGTTTTTATAGAACGCCTGATTGGTCACGGGGGCTGACGCAATCAGTGTGGTGGAGGATGGGAGATGCAGTCCGAAGTGCAACATAACAGTCAGAGTGAAATGGAAAGGTGAGAGTGACATCTGGTGGTGAGCAGTCCGCAGAGCACCGACCAGATTCGTGACAATTCTAGACTAAAATAACATATAATGCTTATTGTTTACTTGTTACTAATGCTTCTTTCATGAAAAGGAAAAAGTCTTGTTCCATTGTATTTTAAATGTATTTGTATAACCTTAAAGGCATTTTCAAAATAAGTGCATGCCATTTAACTCAATTTTGCCATTTTGTTTCTTAAATATCTTAAAATATTCATGCTCTCTTCCCTCAGATGCTCTGAAGAGGTGGAGTCCAACTGCCACAGACTCCGAAATTGATGCATCAATGGCGGAACACCTAAAACACGCTCCAGGAAGAGCTGGGGGCGGTGGTTCTAAGAAATAAGCTGTTTTGAGAGACATTTATGTGTGTTTACATTAATCCAGTATTTTTGTTTTGTACTCCTTTGATTTATAGCTTTGATTTAAAATTTATGCAAAACTGTTTCAATTAAAAAAATTGAGTACTGCCACAATAATCATGCTTCTGAAGAGCAGGTGCTTGTGGAGCAACAAAATGATAGTAAACATTTTGGAATAATGATAAATAAATAAAAGATTATAAATATACATATGTGTTCACTTTTATCCGTTACCTTGGTTATGTTCTTGTTTGACTAATGGCTACTTAAAATTAATGTCAAGCTTTGAGAAAATTGGTGCATGCTTAGAATTAACTACATTATACTATTTCTATTTTCATGTTTAAATAGTAGCTGTTTAACAAATGGAAGACCTTGAAAAAAATGTAATATGCACAAAATATGTTGTAGTAAATTAGAACGGTCTAATTCTTGCATAAGTCCACAAAATGTTTTATTGATTGTAATGTACACGTGGTTAAAATGTTTTGTAGACGTTCAGGTCTGACTGGACTGACTTTGGACCGTTTTTGAGCTGTCTAAACCTCCAGAATGGGTGTGTGACTATATTTTATATGTAGGCTTATATACTAAAATTATATTAACACATTAAATTAAATTAACACATAGTATAGACATACAGAAGACCATGACGGGACGTGTCGGAGGGACGTCTTTTCAACGGTCCTTACACGTCCAAATGTTTGCTGGGCATTAATGAGAGAGATATCTACTGATCAAAAACGGATATTTCATTGTGAGACCCAGACAAATATCTAAGAACACATACACATTTGTTTTTATATTCATCTCAGACCATAAATGCCACACTTCCTTATAGAGTATATTGTAAAATAAGATCATGTTAGCTACACTTTTATAATCACAAAATGTTTTAGGACTGAAACTATGCAATCTTCTATCACTGGCCTTTTTGAAATGTCTCTGACATAAAAGTTAAATTTATTTTATCGAAATAACATTGGGTATAAGCTATTAGCCTGCAATTTATTTGATTGTCATATTCAGGCTACATGCAGACTTGAAACTAAGTCAAAGCATACTTGAAGATTTCACTGTCATTTTAAGTACGTAAAAAGCAAATAACCTACATGAATATTCTGAAATTAAACAGCCTATCTGCTCCTTAAACTTAAAATTTAATGGGGGAAATATCATTCCCCTTCAGTCGTTTCACTACGACGTTACATATGGGAACTCGCTTGAGAGTCCAATCATCTCCAAGCCTTATTCAAAAGGCCAATGAACATTCATGAACATTGGCGAGTGGTATTTGCATGCCAAGCCACTCCCCCGTACATACGGGTATATAAGATGGCGGCGTGCAACCACTCATTCAGGCTTTTGCTGAGGAGCCGAGCTGCAGCCCGGCGTCAGCGCGACGTAAGGTCGTGGCAGGGGATGTAACGTCTCCGTTCCCTCCTTCAGGGAACGAGGGTTACGTACGTAACCTAGACATTCCCCTTCAGTTGTTTCACTATGACGTTACATATGGGAACAGACCCATGGAACAGGCCACGAACCAGACGTCGCGTTACGCAACACACCGCGTGCCGACAGGCAGACGTGTCAGCAGACGGATATGAGCGTAACCTTCCCAACGCCCTGGGCCCCAATAGGGGGGGCCCCAAAGGGATGCCAGTTGTACTGAAGCAGAAGTTGGGGGGGCGGAGCACATGAAATCTCTACATGTGGAACAAAGAAAATTCAATATATCCATAGATTTTAGAGATATATGAGGGAAACACTGGCCTTCTGGCTGACCGTGGAGAAATACTGAGACATGTTGCCACAACCTGCTGGGCGAAGGAGACCCAGCCGGAGCACAGTCAGGGACTACTCTGCACTAGTCCTGACTGCGGGGCATGGAGGACCCAGGGTTCGCCGGAGGGAACAACTGAGGGAAATAGCGCACGGATCCCTTAGGAATGGCGCAGCAAGCCGACACCAGCCGGACTCCCGCTCACCTGATGTCTATGTTAAGACACGGGAGGATTCGGCCTCTACGCGAAGGTTGTAGAACCTGGCGAAGGTATTAGGTGTCGCCCAACCCGCCGCTCACAGATGTCTGCTAGTGAGGCGCCATGAGCCAACGCATAGGATGAGGCAACACTCCGTGTGGAGTGGGCACGAACACCTAAGGGGCATGGCTCTCCCTGGTTTTGACAGGGAGATGGCATCTACCACCCAATGGGCCAACCTCTGTTTGGAGACAGCATTCCCTTTCTGCTGACCTCCAAAGCAGACGAAGAGCTGCTCGGTGCGTCTGAAGTGCCGAGTGCGGTCCACGTATATACGCAGAGCGCGAACTGGACACAGCAGCGCAGAGGCTGGGTCTGCCTCCTCCAGGGGCAGAGCTTGCAGGTTCACCACCTGATCGCGGAAAGGCGTGGTGGGAACCTTGGGCACATAACCGGGCCGGGGTCTCAGGATGACGTGAGAATCGCCGGGCCCGAATTCCAGGCACGCTTCGTCGACAGAGAAAGCTTGTAGGTCCCCTACCCTCTTGATGGAGGCCAGTGCGGTCAGGAGCGCTGTCTTAAGTGACAGATATTTTAGCTCAACCGACGCAAGTGGCTCAAATGGGGCCTCCCGCAGGCCCTGGAGGGCGACGGAGAGGTCCCAAGAGGGTATGGGGTGCGGTCTGGGGGGATTAACCCTTCTCGCACCCCTCAGGAACCTCACGATGAGTTGGTGCTTACCTAGGGATGTTCCATCCACTGCATTGTGGTACGCTGCAATGGCAGCAACGTACACTTTCAGAGTTGAAGGGGACAGCCTGCGCTCCAACTTTTCTTGCAGGAAGGAAAGCACTACTGCAATCGTACATCTCTGTGGGTCCTCCCCGCAAGAGGAACACCAGTCGACGAACAGACCCCACCTCAGCGCATAAGCCTGCCTTGTAGAGGGGGCTCTGGACTGAGTGATAGTTTCTATCACGGCCTGTGGAAGGCCGGAGAGGTCTGACGCGTCCCGTCCAGGAGCCAGACGTGCAGGTTCCACAGGTCGGGGCGCGGGTGCCAAATTGTGCCCATCCTCTGAGAAAGAAGGTCTCTCCTCAAGGGGATCTTCCAGGGAGGGGCTGCCGCGAGGAAAATGAGTTCTGGAAACCAGGTCCGGGTGGGCCAGTATGGCGCAACCAGCAGAACCTGCTCCTCGTCCTCCCTGATCTTGCACAGTGTCTGTGCAAGGAGGCTCACTGGGGGAAAGGCGTACTTGGGCCCCGGAGGCCAGCTGTAAGCCAGTGCGTCCCTGCCGAGGGGAGCAAAACAGCTGGCCGTGGGAGGATTCGGGGGAAGCAAACAGATCTATCTGGGCCTCCCCGAAACGGCTCCAAATCGGCTGGACTGTCTCGGGGTGGAGTCGCCATTCTCCAGGATGGGTGGACTGCCGTGAGAGCTGGTCGGCTGCACGGTTGAGTTCTCCTGGAATGTGAACGGCACGTAGCGATTTCAGCCACGTCTGACTCCATAGGAGCAGATGGCGGGCGAGTTGTGACATGCGACGGGAGCGTAGACCACCTTGACGGTTGATGTAGGCTACCGTCGCCGTGCTGTCGGTGCGAACAAGCACGTGCTTGTGACGCAACGTCGGTCGGAAGCGACGAAGGGCCAGAAGCACAGCCAACAACTCTAGGCAATTGATATGCCATTGCAGTCGAGGTCCTGTCCAGGAGCCCGATGCTGCTTGCCTGTTGCATACAGCACCCGACCCATGGAAGAGGCATCCGTGTATACCACAAGATGCCTGGAGACTTGTCCCAGGGGGACTCCGGCCTGAGGAAGGCCGGGTCTGACCACGGGTTGAACAGGCGGCGACACTGCGGGAAAACGCCAATCCGGAGTGTGCCACGGTGCCATGCCCATCTTGGGACTCGATCGTGTAACCAGCGCTGAAGCGGTCTCATATGAAGCAGGCCGAGCGGCGTCACCATGGCTGCAGCTGCCATATGCCCCAGGAGCCTCTGAAATGTTTTGAGAGGGACCGCTGTTTTGTGTCTGAATGCCTCCAGACACTTCAGCACTGACTGCGCGCGCTCGTTGGTGAGGCGGGCTGTCATACTGACCGAGTCCAGCTCCACACCGAGAAAAGAGATCCTCTGCACTGGGGAGAGTTTACTCTTCTCTCGGTTGACCTGAAGGCCCAGATGGCTGAGGTGCCGAAGCACCAAGTCCCTCTGTTCGCACAACAGATCTCGCGAGTGAGCTATGACAAGCCAGTCGTCGAGATAGTTGAGGATGCGAATGCCCGTCTGCCAAAGAGGGGACAGGGCAGCCTCCGCGACTTTCGTAAAGACACGGGGAGAGAGGGAGAGGCCAAATGGAAGCACTTGTACTGATATGCTCGACCCTCGAAGCAAACCGTAGGAAGGGTCTGTGTCGAGGCAGAATCGAGACATGAAAGTACGCGTCCTTCAGGTCGATGGCTGCGAACCAATCCTGGGGACGAATGCATGTTAACATGCGCTTCGTCGTGAGCATCTTGAACGGCAGCCTGAGAAGGGACCGATTCAGGGCTCGAAGATCCAGGATGGGTCTTAACCCACCGCTCTTTTTTTGGGCACGATGAAGTAGGGACTGTAAAACCCTGACTTCATCTCGGCTGGAGGGACAGGCTCGATTGCGTCCTTCGCCAGTAGGACTGCAACCTCCGCACGAAGCACAGCGGCATGTGTGTCCGAATGGACAGAAGTGGAAAGGACGCCTCTGTACCTGGGCGGACGCCTGGCGAACTGAATCGCATAGCTGAGACGTACCGTCCGAATCAACCACCGCGAGGGGCTGGGAAGCTGAAGCCAGGCTCCCAACCTGGTCGCCAGGGGTATCAAAGGGACGTTGACCGACGTGACCGCAGTGGGGCAGCCTGGGGGGGGAAGGGGAAGAGGACTGATCCCAGAAGGAAGAACGTCCTGGAGAAAAGTCAAACTGCACTGGGCAGCGCTTACCTTCTTCCCTGGTTCCCGCGCTGGCGACATCAGGCTCCGAGTCCGAATACGAGGATACACTTCTTGGGCGCTGCTCAGAGAGGGAACCCGGGGCCTGTTGCCCGCGTCAGGGACACCTCGCAGATCTTTGCGGGTGACCGGTCCCTGAGACGCAGGCGGCGCCGCTCTCCCGCGGCCAGCCAATCTGGCGCGTGCACCTCAGCAGGGGACGGAGCTGGTTGTTTGGAAGCCGCAGGGGGCGCCCTCGGCGACGAGCAGGCGGAGGTGGGGCCCCGCGGACGTGGTTAGAATGTCGCGGCGGGGCAGGATGTGTTTGATCGCCTGCGTCTGCTTTTGAACCGCCAAGAACTGCTGGGCGAAGTCCTCGACGGTGTCGCCGAGTAGGCCGCCCTGGGAGATAGGAGCGTCGAGAAACCGTGATTTGTCGACATCTGCCATCTGGGCCAGGGTCAGCCATAGATGTCGCTCCTGGACCACTACGGTGGACATCACCTGACCAAGGGAACGCGCCGTCACCTTCGTAGCCCGGAGGGCGAAGTCGGTGGCGGCGCGGAGTTCCTCCATTGCACCCTGGTCAGAACCCCTCTCGTGCAGGTGTTTCAACACCTTGGCCTGGTACACCTGTAAGGTGGCCATGGCGTGCAAGGCGGTGGCAGCTTGTCCAGTGGCGCGGTAAGTCCGGCCCGCGAGAGCGGACGAGAACTCACACGTCCTGGAGGGGAGATGAGACCGATCCCGCCAGATGGCAGCGCTGTGCGGGCATGCACCGCGACAGCGCGCTCAAACTGAGGGACCGTCTCATAACCCCGGGCTGCACCGCCATCGAGAGGGGCGAGGGGAGAGGAGCTGGGACGTGGACAAGAAGAGTGCGGGGCTCGCCAAGTCCTCACCAGTTCCTCATGCACCTCCGGGAAGAAAGGCACTGGGGGAGAGCGCCGTGGCGCCGCGGGAGCCTTCCCCAGATACCAATCATCCAGCCTAGAGGGACCGGCCGGAGGTGTTTTGGGCACCTCCAAACCGATCTCCTTGGCGGCTCGGAGGAGCATAGCCGACAGTTCGGCATCCGTCTCAGACGGAGCGGCAACCGCAGAGGGGTGCCGATCCGCCGAGTCGTCTGCCTCACCGCCTGACTCTCCCTCTGATGCTGCAGCAGACATCTCGATCTCCTGGGGAGCGCCAAAGGAGATACCCAGCCCGCTGTACGGGGAGGTAACTGCTCTGACAGCTCAACGGGACCGCGCGGTGATGCAGAAGTCCGCGGGGCTTTAGAAGCCGACGGAGCGTTCTGCACGGTCACCTGAATGTCCCCCGAGTGTCTCGCCGCGGCAGCCGAAAAACCTTGACGGCTCAACGACTTACCGCGAAAAGACAACAAGGGGTGCCTACTCATGAATGAGCGGCGGGACTTTAATGCGGCCATAGACATACGTTCGCAATGAACGCATATACTATCCATGAACGTTGCCCCAGCGTGCTCTCGGCCCAGGCACGTGAGACAGCGATCATGTCCGTCCAGAGAGGCGAGGAAACTACCGCACCCGGAAGCGCACGGCCGGAGAGGCATTCTTACCGGGAAAAATGCCCTCGACAGCCGTGAGAAATTCACTCTTTTGAAATCCCGGTCCGCCCAGGGAGGAACCGCGGCACAACTGTGCACTCAAACGGGGCGCTCGCTGGAATGCGGGAGGCGTTGATGCCGTGAAAATGGCAGCCCGCAGGATTATGCTAACGGCTACCAAACGCTCTTTTAGAAGCAACTCTTTCAGTTGTTTGGCAGCACGTAGCAGAGAGAGTGATAACTCGGAACTCTTTTTTCTTTGTAGTTGTTGTGTTGGCTCAGGAAACGAAGGCTCCAAAAGCAAAAGTCTGAATGAGTGGTTGCCCGCCGCCATCTTATATACCCGTATGTACGGGGGAGTGGCTTGGCATGCAAATACCACTCGCCAATGTTCATGAATGTTCATTGGCCTTTTGAATAAGGCTTGGAGATGATTGGACTCTCAAGCGAGTTCCCATATGTAACGTCGTAGTGAAACGACTGAAGGGGAACAGTAATTTCCATTGGCTCCACAATTACAGCACTTTGCTGCATGCCCTTCAGTGAGTTTGCACTTAAATTAAACTTAGCTACACTTTTGCTCTGTTTGCTGTGATGGATGCACCAGATAGTAAGGAACACTTGATAGTGGCTCTTTCAATCTTTCACAAACATTTAAAACTGCATGAATAATAGGAATCCTGTTGCTAATGTACCTGACTTTCCAGTAGAAGCAGGTGCCCCCGGGGCTCCCTTAAGTTTTGAAAGCAGGAATTCCTTGTCATTTTTTTTAGCTCACTGTTTTAGCTCACCTCTTCCAGGTATTTAATGCAATCCTCAAGGTGTTCAATATTCTGTCGATCCATCTTGGTCTGTTCTTTTAGTTTTGCCAACTCCTATATTCCTGTTGGTGACAATAA
Source organism: Labeo catla (assembly GCA_012976165.1). NCBI lineage: Eukaryota > Metazoa > Chordata > Actinopteri > Cypriniformes > Cyprinidae > Labeo > Labeo catla. Next base: position 14,435 of record VONZ01001581.1, on the reverse strand, counting down.
ACATTTTTTAAATGAACAATGTTCTTGTATATGTATTCTCTCATCCTGTGTCCCTTGTTAGGAACCTAGCAATTTTGTCAATCATTAAGTTGTAAATAACATTTAATTTCTTAAACAGAAAGATCCTTTCACTTCATAAGACCTCAGTGTATCAGCTAAAGTTGCGAGGAATATTTTGATGTTGCATGTATTTGCTTTTTGAACCTTCTTTCCTTATTAACTTCCACTGCTTGACTTTTCAGCTAAAACTAAATTTCTCCAATTGTGTTCCGCTGAAGAAAGCATGTCACATTGGATGGCCTGGAGTGAGTCATTTATCAGCTAATTTAAATTTTTAGTTGGGCTATTTCTTTTAAAAGCATATGTTTTGGTGTGCTTAAAACATTTTAAATGCATGTTGCAAAATAAAAGTAAACACTTGCAAAAGAAACTGAGACAGAAATATATTATATCTATTAAATACAATAATATATTAATCCATGATGTAACAATAATTATAAAAACATCAATAATATGTATTATTATTATTAGATATATTTTGGCAATAAACTCAATTTTGCATTTTTACTGTGGTATAGAGAACTGTGTAAAATAGCAGGTTTTAATTTCAAGCACTGGTTGTTAGACTATTAACACAAACATGATTTACATAATTTCCTCTGGGAATATTTGAAAAGAATATCTTCTTTTTCTTTGGCACAACAGGGACATCATCCACATCTTGTTGTAGGATATCATTCGCAACCGCACCATCCACAACTTATACGTCTTCTTTACCTTCCTTGGCCTCCATCCCCCCACCATGTGCTCTTTTGCTGAAACCAGTTTCCATCTAAAGTTGCGAAAAGCAAATAACATACACCATGTCACGTTCATAAATTCATTCGTACATTCTAGCTGTAGTTGTGTTAAAGCTAACTGACATTAAATAGCTAAACCCTAACTTTACTTAGGTAAAGACTGATGATGTTAATGTTCCTAAATAAAAAAAAAAAAAAAGTTACATGTTTGGCTTACCTCACATAGCGAACTTGGTGGGTACCTTGTTTCTTTGATGCTCCTGTATGTTTTCCGTGTCGTCTGTTTTACTACCATGATAAACGCGGAACAGTCAGGTAACGTTACACAAGTCACGCGCATCCGGTCGCCGCCAAAATGTAAAGTGGCATGACATTTGAATGTGGTACACGACAGATACTGGTTGGGTTGTTGGCTTAGAAGGCAGTTACAGATGACCCGGTTATTGCAAGAACTCCTTTAGAATATTAGAAATTATGATAACACGAAAAAAACAATAGTTACATAAACAATGTAATAATACGAAAACGTCATTTCAGATCTTATTTGAAACTAGACTAAACAAATACACCTATATATATATATATATATATATATATATATATATATATATATTAGGGATGTCACAATACTCAATATAACATTGAACCGTTTGGTACGACATCCGCGGTTCAGTACGCGTTTGTGAATTGCACTTTTTTCGATTTCAAATAATTTCCTAGTTTTATTTCTCTCGAAATTTGCTGTGTGTGCCCACGATTTCACGTGCTGAGATGAGGAAACGCTTCCCGCTTATATTTGAAAAATCAACACACGCAGAGCATCTTCCATTCTAATGACATGCAATGATAAGCCTTTCTAAACCTGTTGTCCAACAAAAGAGCACATTATAACTTATTTTTACTTCACAGCATCATTTGAAATAACTTCCTTTTGTGATCTGATGTGGATTCTTATCATAGAATGAGGCAGAGAATAAATTCTACTCTGTATGTCAATTATGGCTTACAAATATCATTATGAAAATCATTATGAAAATACCTGAGATGGCTTTAAGAACACAAATAAACCATATATTATTGCAGACGAGTGTTTATTGTCCTTACATTTCATCATTCAAAACATTTAACGTTATGCCTTTATCCATATTAGAGCTGGAACGGAACGTTATCAGTGCTACGTGAATTGTCTGCTCGAGGGCAATCTCTGGCATCCAGTATGAATAAAACCCATTCTATTCTGCGTAAAAATCGGAAAAATAATGCCTCTCTCAAAAGAATATTAAGCAGACATTTAATAATCCACGCTTTTTCCAGTGTACAGAGGTTTACAGAAGTATTTTGTGTTTAATTAGATGCACAAAAAAAAAAACACTCTGATGTGGCAAGCTATCAAAACCTAACCGAACCGAAAACCGTAGTTAAAAACCGAGGTAGGTATTGAACCATGGACTAACTGTATTGTTGCATCCACAATATATGTATATAATTGTTACTATTATTCGTATTATTATTATTATTATTGTTGTTATTGTTATTAATACATTTTGCATTAATGAAGTGGACCTGTTTGGATGAAGTCCACCTGTATTGCATTTGTAATGGAATGAGTGAGACGAGAGGCGAGCGGATCCATTCACGAGCTTTTATTAAAGGGACGAGACAGATACATGGTCGAAAACAGGCAGGGTCAAAACAACAGCAAGCAGGTGTGTCATAGGCGAGACGAGCGAATAATCCTTATAACGAGCGATAGTCCAAAAAGGCAGGCGGCGAGACAGTCGAAAACGAGATGACCAGGCGAGAGAACTAAACACTGGGAACTTGGAAACTAGGAAACACTAACAATGGAAATCACAACAACAATACTCCGTGGCTTGCATGGGGAAAGTCCCCCCCCCAAAGAGTGGCTTCCAGACGCTCCAAATGAACAACAGTCCAGGGGAGCGGTGGGGCGGGAGCGAGACGAGGCGAAGGCTGGAGGGCCAGGTCCATGAGGAGGACCCGGTGATTGAGGCAGGACCGGCGGAGCAGGAAACGTGGGAGCCCTCCAGGGCGGAGCCAGAGGTGAAGCAGGAGCCCTCCAGGGCAGAGCAGGCACCCGCGTCAGGGACTGGGACCTGGGACCTGGGAAGAGCAGGGATAGAGGTGGCAAACAGAGGAGCAGGTGGGGCAGGAGCCCTCCAGGGCGGAGCCGGAGGTGCAGGAGCCCTCCAGGGCAGAGCAGGAGGCGTAGGGGCCCTCCAGGGCGGAGCCGGAGGCCGAGCAGGAGGCGCAGGAGCCCTCCAGGGCAGAGCAGGAACCCGCGTCATGAACTGGGACCTGGGGAGAGCAGGGACAGAGGAGGCAGAGAGAATAGGGAGAGAAGCAGAGAGACCAAAGGATAACGCCGCCTCCATAGGAGGAATTGGCGCAGCTTCTCTGATGGAAGAGGCCTCTGGAGCGGACTTGAGACCAGACGGGGCCTCTGGAGCAGACTTGAGACCAGACGGGACCTCTGGAGCAGACTTGAGACCAGACAGGACCTCAGGAGCAGACTTGTGAACAAACGTGACCTCAGAAGCAGGCTTGTGAACAGACGTGACCTCCGAGGCAGATTTGTGAACAGACGTGACCTCAGGGGCAGACTTGTTAACAGACATGACCTCAGAAGCACAGTGTGCAGCCCACACACACCAAATGGCAACTGCCATTAAGGGAAGAGCAGCGGCGGCTGGCAGGACCTCTTTAATGGTGGTTTTAGAAGGTGTTGATGCCACTGGGAAGTTTGCTGCCCTCACTGATACTAGTGGTGGGTCCAGCACGCTGGCCATCATGATAGGCCGAGACCTTGTGATGTCAGACGAGACATGGCGTGGCTCTGGGCGGTCAGACGAGACGTGACTTTGCCCTGGAACAGCAGCAATAATTTCACTTGGCTCATGAAGATCAGCTGTGGTTTGACTTGGTTCGTGGAGATTGGCTGTGACTTGACTTGATTCGTGAAGATCGGTTGTGGCTTGGCCTGGCTTGTGAAGACCAGTAGTGAACTGACTTGACTCTTGAAGATCAGCGGTGACTTGACTTGGCTCGTGAAGATCAGTAGTGACTTGATCTGACACTTTACTGACTCAGGATGCACGGCTGTGACTTTGCTTGACTCAGGAACGACAGCCTTGACGTTGCTTGCCAGGGCAACTGACCTTGACGTTCTTGACTTGGCCAGGAACAGCAGCCGTAGCTTGACTCGACACTGGAACAGCAGCCGTAGCGACTTGACTTGGAAACTGGCTTGAAACTTGACTTGACTTCGAAATGCAGCTGTAAAATTAACTTGCTCAGGAAACACAGCTGCAACTTGACTTGACTCAGGAAACACAGCTGCAATGACTTGGAAACTTGACTTGGCTTGACTTGGAAACTTGACTTGACTCAGGAAACACAGCTGCAACTTGACTTGACTTGGAAACTTGACTTGACGCCGCCGCCATCTTGCGAACTATACTATACAGTCCGGGATGGTGGAATAATTGGCAATGGCCAGAAACTCACGGATGTGTTGTTCTAGAGTGCGTGCTCCTTGTTTGATCCTGCAAAGAATTCTGTCTGTGTCTATTTCAGTTGATTGTCCGGGGGTGAAGCTGCTGGATCCTGTTGTGACAGAGTATTCTGTAATGGAATGAGTGAGACGAGCGGATCCATTCGCGAGCTTTTATTAAAGGGACGAGACAGATACATGGCCGAAAACAGGCAGGGTCAAAACAACAGCAAGCAGGTGTGTCATAGGTGAGACGAGCGAATAATCCTTATAACGAGCGATAGTCCAAAAAGGCAGGCGGCGAGACAGTCGAAAACGAGATGACCAGGCGAGAGAACTAAACACTGGGAACTTGGAAACTAGGAAACTAGGAAACACTAACAATGGAAATCACAACAACAATACTCAGTGGCTTGCATGGGGAAAGTCCGGGGCTTTTATAGCGCGCCTGTTTGGCTACAGGAGGCAACGCAATCGGCGCAATGGGTGATGGGAGTAGTAGTCCGGGGTGCAAAGCAACAGTCTGTGTGTAGTGACAGGGTGAGAGCGACATCTGGCGGTGAGCGGCCCGCAGGACACAGACCAGATTCGTGACAGTATTAATGGCCTCATTACTTTGTGAAACGTTTTGGTCAGTCACAACATGTTTTATGCAGGTTGCTCTGTATAGTATGAAAACTGATATTTTCATGTGTTACGGTTTTTAGCATTTTACCTTCTTTTTTGGCAGGGTCTGTAAGCGTCACAAAAGTTCCCCACTTTCTGTGCGCAATGGCTCAATATTCATCAATTCTGTGAAATGGCTTGAGTTTATGTACAGGTGCAATATTTATTTATTTATTTGATTGTTTGTTTGTAAAGTGCACAAAAATAATAAATACTGTAAATGTGTCAGAATTAGCCAACAAGAATATTTTCTGTAATCGCTGGAGAATGACACTAACTAAATAAATAAATAAATAAACAATGCATAATAAGAAGATCAAATCATAAAACTACAGAAAAGCAATTGCAAATGTTCAATACATTTTTCATAATAAACCATGTAAAACCTAAGCTTATTATATATTATACAGTATACTTAAAATGTAGCATTAAAAAATATAAAATGATTATAGTTTGACAGGTTTACATCCCGGCTAACAAAAAAAGGTCGCCACAACGTCCCCTGAATGGCATCTGCGAACGTCCCCTGGACGTCATCGTGTAGGGTTTTTTGGACGTCATGAGGACGTCGCAAGTTCGTTCGCGGGACGTACCAGGGACGTTCGCGGAACGCGCGGAGGATGAAACGGGGACGTTCCCAAGACATACCACGGACGTTCGCGGGACGTTCATGAAAACATTGTGGGGACCTATTGCGATCGTTCGCTAAAGGTCATTTTAACATATGTAAACCTGTCATTGGATCAGACAAAATTGAACTACCCAAGGAATAAACACACAAGCAATAGTACGTTAACAATACTTTTTTATTTGTTAAAATATTTTTCTTTATTTGGTTTGTGTGTGCGTCTGTCTGTCTTCTGTCTTGTGTTCCAGATGTTAGGTTCGAAACCTACAAAAAAAAATGAACAAAAATCAGCAATGGTTTTAAACCTTGACTTCATTTTCACATAATGACATAATATTCTATAAAACTGAATCAACTGACTACACTTTATCTGCGCGAATGCGACCTGTGTAGAATTTCCCAATGTAATAAGTAAATTAACCGATGAACAGATCAAAATAATAATAATTTTTGCCAGATTGCATGCTGTGATGTATCTCAGTAGAATTTTGGTACCGCAGACTCAGACTCACTGGAGAGACACAATTTCTTTTGATGGTTTTTACTAGTTTTTTTTTTTTTTTACAATTTCAGCTGAGGGTGTTTTTATGTTTGTTTGTACCGATAGCGAATGTTACAAAGCGGACCAAATGCGGACCTAATAGGACGTTCGCAACGTCCGTTTGCTAGGATGACAATTCTTCCCGTTGTCCTCTAACCTAAAACAACAAAATGAACTCATTCAGTAGTAGTATGATTTTATATGTCTACCATCGTTTATCTATTGAAAAAGATTTGCAAATACTGCTGACAATTTGGATTTAGACCATGCGGTCTGAAATTTAGCGCACATACAAAGATATCCGTACCAAATGGGCTTTTTGTGTGTGTCTCAGTGTGTGTTTTCACCATATGGAAATTCAATATTTAAGTTAAATATCTGTCAATATTTTAATCGTTTCAACTTTAAGGGGCCAACACTTTTCAAATTCCAACTGTCAAAACTCCCAGAATCCTTTGAGACTCAATCAAGCTTCCCTTCTATGTACTGTATTTCTAATCCTTTTAAACTCTTTCAAACTCATCTATCTATCTATCTATCTATCTATCTATCTATGGCTAGCAACCAGAATCATGCTAGCAATATGCTAGTAACTTGCTAATCATGCTAGAAACATGCTAGTAACTTGCTAATCATGCTAACAACATGCTAGTAGCTTGCTAATCATTATAACATTATGCTAGTCACATGTTAATCATGTTAATAACATGCTAACAACATTCTATCTATCTGTCTGTCTATCTATCTATCTATCTGTCTATCTCTGACAGACTGTATTGCCTTCAAAACATCCAGACGTTAACCCTTTAAAACTACTTTAGAATTCAAACTATTTCAGACTTCAGACTGAAAACCATCAAACTTAAAACTTTTTAAAACTTCTTAAACTTTTTAAACTTTATAAACTTTTCAAACTTTTTAAAACGTTCTGTTCCGGCTTTCTCAAGCCAACTTAAAGTTTGTCTCGACAAACTTTTTTATCTAGTTACAGATTTGTTGTCGAATGGTGATCCACCAAATGCAGATTAAAACTAAAGTAACAAACATGTTTTGAAAATGTTAGAAGTTAATATTTGTGTACAAATGTAAAAGTATTTGTACTTAGTTACTTCCCATCTCTGAGACTAAATTATTAATCATGCTAGAATCATGGTAACAATATGCTAGTAACTTTCTAATCTTGCTAACATGCTAATCACGCTAATAACATGCTAGTAACTTGCTAATCATGTTAGATCATGTTAGTCATGTTAGAATCATGCTAGTAATGTGTTAGTAACTTGCAAATCATGCTAACATGGTAGTAACATGATAATCATGCTAGAATCATGCTAGCAGCATGTTAGTAACATGCTAATCATGCTAGAATTGTGGTAGCAACATGCTAGTAAAATGTTAAGCATGCTATTAACATGCTAACAACATGCTAATCATGCTAACAACATTATAGTAACTTGCTAATCACCCTAGAAACATGCTAGCAACATGTTAGTAACTTGTTAATTATTATAACATCCTAGTTACATGTTATTCATGTTAGTAACATGCTAACAACATGCTATCTATCTATCTATCTCTCTATCTATCTGACTGTATTGCCTTCAAAACATTCAAACTTTAAGCTTTTAAAACTACTTTAAACTTCAAACTATTTCAGACTGAAAACCATCAAACTTAAAACTCTTAAAAACTTCTTAAACTATAAACTTTTTTAAACTTTTTAAACTTTCTGGTTCGGCTTTCTCAAGCCAACTTAAAGTTTGTCTTGACAAACCTTTTTATCTAATTACACAATTGAAGCCTCATTTACTGAATTCATGTGACTTCGGCAGTTTGATACATGCTCCGAAATAGGGCTGTCAAATGATTAATTGCAATTAATCGCATACAAAATAAAAGTTTGAGTTTGCCTAATGTGTGTGTGCTGTGTGTAATTATTATATGTAAATACACACAACTTAATGTATATATTTAAGAGATGTACAAAATATTTGTATTTATTTATAATATAAATGTATAAAAATTATAATAAATACATATACTTGTAAATATTTCTTAAATTTGTACATGAATGTGCTTGGGATTATATATACATAATAATTACACACAGTACACACACATTTATTAGGCAAACTCAAACTTTTATTTTGTATTTGATTAATCCTGATTAATCTTTTCACAGCCCTACTCTGAAACACTGTTTTGAAACAACTGATTCACAAAAGTTTCGAGCTTCACAAAGCAGTGCACTAGTTCATGCAGTTGCTCATTTAGTAAAGCCTGTTAAGTTTGAGGTTTTCACAATATCATAACTAAGAACATATCATTTCACTGTATGTATGCCAGTTCTTATTAAGGAAAAAATGTTCACAACTAAACAGAAAACCAACTGGTTTGCTTTAATATTACAGGATACAATTAACAACAAACGGCCAGAGATTACTGTACTGCTGTAGGCTACTTTAAATATAGTCTAATAATTACTGACAGTTTTATTTCAATAAAAAAATTTGTCTTCATAACATATTTAAACATTAATCATTACCAAGCAAAGTACCAAGTAAATAAATTTCACTAGAGATGGCTTACTTATCAATGGGTTATGGACACTAAATGATTTAAAAGTTTCCTGAGCTAAAAGTAATGTTTAACTCACGTGCCGTAGCGCTTTAGCCTGTTATCTCTGCTTACAGATATATTGATGGTTTTGATGCTTTAAATGTTTTGATGCATCTTGTTTTGTGCCATTTACCTGGGGTTAACATATATTTGTCTCTTTTTTGCTTTAGACCAGATGGTGCTGAAAGAGGGGAGTCAAGATCTGAATCAAAACAGAATAGAATGAGAAACAGCTTGATTTCATAACTAGAGAAAAATCTTTCAGTTGTTCAGAGACTGAAAAGACTTTCATTCAAAAAAGAGCTCAGAAGACGGCAACTAGAAAATGTTTCACCTGCTGACAGTGTGGAAGGAGTTTTTAATCAAAAAGGAAATCTTAAGCCTCACACTGGAGAGAAGCCTTACACGTGCTCTCAGTGTGGAAAGACCTTCACACACCAAGGAACCCTTTATACCCACACAAGTTTTCACACTGGAGAGAAGACTTACTGTACATCTGCAAACTGTGTGGAAAAATGCTGAACCAGAAAGGTAATTTTCAGACTCACATGAGAACTCACAATGGAGAGCAGCCCTTCATGTGTGATCAGTGTGGAAAGGGTTTCACGCGTACAGAAAGCCTTAATAATCATATGAGGATTCTCGAGAGAGAGAGCTGCTGTATATGTCATCAGTGTGGAAAGAGTATGGTATTCGCCTTAAGAAGCACATAGTGACTCACACTAGAGAGAAGCCTTTTATGTGCCCTCACTGTGGAATGAGTTGCACAAACAACACAAACCTTGAAGTGCACTTGAGAGTTCACGCTAGAGAGAAGCCTTAGACATGCAAACTGTGTGGAAAGAGCATCACAAAAAAAGGATCCCATTACATGAGGACTTACAGTGGAGGGAAGCTTTTCACGTATCTTTAGCATGAGAAGACTCTGGTATAATTAAATAGATTTGAGAAGTCTATGTAGATATGAAAAATCAGTGAAAACATCAAGAGCAGAATATTCTTCAGGGTTAATTGCACAAAATGCCCATAGTCCACAGGTTTTATTTAAAACTATAAGTACTATAATAAAAAGTACTATAATAAAACCAGAGAGCAGCATTGGGCCTGATCTATCAGCAGATGCATGTGAAATGTTTTTGAAGTTTTTTATTTAAAAAAATTGAGGACGTAAGACTGTCAATCACCTGTTCATTAAGTGGGTCTATACCTTTTTTAAAATCTCTAATCTGTCCAAAACTAGCTATATCTAAAATAGAGCTGACAAACATAATATAGACTAGACTGTTCAATAAAAGCTTAAATATTCCATATATCTTTCTTTATTAATATTAATAAACCATAAAATCATTCAAACCTTGAAAAAATCTAAAACTTTTCATGGCCAATAACAATGAAATTCTATAAAAAGCAGGTAATTACATCAAGAAAAGTAAAAAATAAAATGCAACCACAAATTGTACAAAAACAGTTTTATTTCACTCAGTGTGCGTAATGAGTCTGCTAATTGACAATGCGTGGTCCAGAGGCGGGACATATTCTGGGCGAATGGCCAAACAGAGTGCAACAGTACAGCAGAGCTGGCGCCCAGGAGTCTGTTGCTATCAGGGTAATTTCAAAGCTCACAATATAATAGCATAATAACGCTATTCAGTAGTGAAAACTGTGAAATTTCTCACCAAAAGCATCATTAGCCAACAATATATAAGTGCATTTTAATCTACGTATTTTTGCACGTCCTCTATAAGCACCGTTTTTGACTAGTGCGAACCCCGGAGTATGACGTAAGAGGGAACCAGTGATGAATCAAACATAAAATTGGTGCGGGCGGCAACTTGAACAAACTCATAAACGGCTAATTAACACATAACTTGGATACACATGAAAAATAACGAAATACAAACATCCTATTTGACTCAATCCGGCATTAAAACATGTCATTTACTGATATCAACCAAAATTTTAACTCAATCTGATATATTTTAACACTGTTACAGAGCGCATTTGCTACATACCTGTCTCGCTCAAGTCCAAAACCGTTCTGACGAAATTTTTGGTTTCTGAGATATTCGGTTTCCGTGGGCGGAGCATACATGCATATTAATGAGACCTGACCAGACATGCGCGAATGATCGTGAAACTGAAAATATCAGCTCTGCTCCATCTCAGAATGTTTAACAATTGTTTTCATAAACCTAACAGACCTTTGTCAAATCTATGAACTTATGTGTAAAATAAATGTTTACCTTGTTAATGCAGTTACAAAAGTTTTATTAGTATGTTCTTTTTTCGTGTGAGGTCATCCACGACTAAATGAGAATGACAGGCTTTCACTTCATGTAACTTTAAACGCAAACCTCATCTGCATCCATTGATTTCAGTTCGTAGCGGTAGATAGATATCTACATTGCGATGCTTAAACTGAGACTTTATTGTTGTTATTCGTTGTTAAATACATCACTGCCTGTAACATCTTAAACTTCTAGAAATGTATCTGTGGACAAATATGTTTGTTTATAAACTAGTCCAATGTGATTGTTTAAGTCTTGTTAACTTGTAATCAAATCACTGTGTAAAAAAACTAACTTGAACTATTAAGCCTATTAGCCTAAATCAAGATTGAAAATGTCTGTTCTTTTATAACCAGTTTCACTGTTGTGCTGGATGAAAAACATGTATACGTCATATTTTTATGGAGTTTAACAGTGTTTACATGGCTTAATAGAGTCAACAGTACGAAGATCCAGAAGTTATGCAGATTGTGACTATTCAACATTGTCCAACATTCACCATCTCCTGTTGTGATTGTCATACACTGCAGAAAAATGTAATTTATGTTGTTAAAGAGATTTTATTTTTGTGAAACCAACAATTCCAGATCACCTGAATGATATGAGCTAACAGTCACTGAAGTTAATCTTTAGTTACTTCTTACAAAAGGTTTAAAACGGGTCCCTCTGGCAATGACTACTATAATGTCCTCAAACCCATGAGTGGCCTAATAAAGTTTTTGTAACCTATTCTGTGCCATCTGCTCTTTGACCATGTGCTGCACTGTGTATCTGTAATAATTTGGAAATGTGATATTCCAAAGGATTTTTTTTTTTTTTGGATTAAAGAGTAAACCAACCAAATGTTTATTTAGTGGGTAATGTCTTTATACTCATGGGTTTTACTTAGAATGAGGGTCCTGTGTAACATACAAACAAAAGATACCTGTATGCTCCCACAGTGTGTCTGGACCACAATAAAGCAAGCAAAAGGACTAGGAACACCAACATCATCAGATGACAGATTTACACACCCACTTGTTAATCAATTTGCTATTCTCAAATTATAAGAATGTGAAGTGTGTCACAAAGATCACATTAAGCTCTATAAACATTTTCTTACCCCACTATAATATGCAAATTTTCATCATTAGAAGCCAAAAACTGGGGTGGACAGTTATCTAATAAACCAATGTCAGAATTGAAATCATCTCAGTATCCAATGGACTGAGGAGATTTATTAATTAATTTATTATACTTGTTTGCATTGTTATGAAAAATTGTATATAAGTGGCCATTTCGCTAGTTTTGTAAGGGTGAGGTTAGAGATGGATGTAACTACATACAACAAACTTTTTGAGTTCAAGCATTCTGGAACATTACCTGAGGGTATTTTTAGGAATGCTAAAATAGTTTTCCACAGAAAAGCTAAAAACTTCATTATACAAAGTGAGTATATGTATATTCTACATCTCAGTTATTATATATATATATATATATATATATATATATATATATTATTATTATTATTTTTTTTTTAAATACTCTCCAACCTTTGATGAAGTTTTGCATTATATAAGGAGGAAGGAAGGAGGTGGTTTGGCCAAAGTAATCTGCACAAAAGAGAAGGCCAAAGAAATTTTTATGGAATTGCACAGTAGTGCAATAGGGGCTCACTGTGGCATTCATAAAACCTTGGATGCAGTGAGCAGAAGGTTTTATTGGCCAGGCATGTCTTTGGACATTAAAAAATGGGTGAGTGCAATCTCATGTGTAAACTTCTACTTGTGTATGAGCCTACCAATCAACAAGCAAGAGACAAGATTTTATTATTATTTTTTTTTTCAGATAACACACTGTGCAGCTTGCCAACAGAAACAACGTTCTCTAAAGAACCAAACTCAATATACCCCTATTGAGGTAAGTTATGTTTGTGTGATAACAATTCTCAATTTGTTGCAATGGACTTGAACATGTGAATGTTTTTCAGGTGGCAGAGCCATGGGAGATTGTGGGTATGGACTTAGTGGGAAAGCTCACACCAACAAAAGATGGTTACCAGTACATTTGTGTGATGGTAGATTATTTTACAAAGTGGTGTGAGGCTTTCCCACTGAAGTCTAAAAGGGCAGAGGAGGTAACCGAGTGTATAATTAAACTTTTCTATAAATTCGGTGCCCCGAAAAGGATACTAACGGATCAAGGCGTAAACCAGGTTAGTATAAAGTATTAAAGTTGTTTGTGTGTGTGTATGTTTGTTTTGTTTTGTTTTGTTTTCCTCCATTCTAATTCTTAATATTTTTTTTGAAAGAGCTTTTTTCTTATTTAATGAAATTCCTGCTTACCTAAAAATAAAACTTTGTGTGTGTATATACAGATCAATCTAGAGGTGTGCAAAACACTGGGCATCAGCAGGAGCTTATGTGCACCATACCACCCACAGACAAATGGTTTGGTTGAGAGGCTTAATGGCACAATTCAGAGGTTATATATATTGTTGTTGTTATTGTTTTGTGTGTGTGTGTGTGTGTGTTTTCAGTTATAATACAGTTGGTAATTGATTTACGGGTCCCAAATGTTTTTTTTTTCTTCCTGTTTTCTTCTCCTTATACAGAACTTTGAGCAAACTAACTCAAAACTAACCCAAGCTTGTGGGCAGATTATTTGGAGGCCACAATGTTTGGCTTGAGAACCAAAAAACAACTTACTACAAAGTTTTCACCTTATTTTTTGCTTTTTGGACGTGAGGCTAGGTATCCATGTGAGGTACCAGACAAATATGAGGTCAGTACATTATTTAAACTAATTTGTTTCGTACAATTACTTTGTAAATGTAACGTGCAATTCTGATTCTTAGATCAATGAAAGTGTTGAGGAACTGGTAGCAGAGGAGTGCATTTCTGAATGTGTGAAACAACAGGACCGCCTTTACCAGGTTGTCAAAGAAAATATGGCACAGGTTCATTCTAAAATTGAAAAAAGAAAGCTGCAAGAAAAGCCCAGGGTCCTGCAGGTTGGAGACAGAGTGTTGTGGCAAAATATAAGGAGTCAGCAGCGAAAGGGAGGCAAGCTTGACCCAGATTATGTCGGCCCATACACCGTTTCAAACGTAAAGGACAAAAGCATTGATCTTGCTGATGACAATGGCAAAATCTACCCCAAAGTAAACCTTGATCACTTAGTGCACTTCAAAGAAGAACCACCAGCAAAAGCTCCCAAAGTCACATATGTCACAACATCCTTACCTGCCACTGTGCCTTCAGTTCCCGTTTTAACCCCAGTCACTGTCAATTGCCCACCTTTTCAAACCCATCTCACATTCACCCATCCTGTTACTTTGCCAGTTACACAATTTACCCTGCATCATTTGCCCATCACCCTGCCTATTGTCTCATTCCAG